>SPJY01020047.1:1386131-1433229 GCA_005191435.1 Raddia distichophylla | reverse complement strand
GGGCGAGCGCGCGCGTGTGATTCTCTATTTCTCTCTCCCATCACATTCTCTAGTGGGAGGGAGCAAGCTCCACTATTTAAGCATGTCCTCCACTCCTCCCACTAGCAATATGGTACTAAAGAAATTTCACATGCCTCATGCATACATGGGCCTTTGAGATTTTCCAGGAATTATTTAGATATTAAATGGGCCAGGCCCAATAATTCTAACACAGGCTAGCAACCTCCTAGGCCGAGGCGGGTAGTCTATGGCAAGTGTGGTCCACAACAGGATTGCCGAATCCTGGAAGGATGACGGGTTTAGGAACAAGTTGAGGGCAACATGAAGTTTGGTGTGGTGAAGTACAAGGTCAAGTATAAATCGAGTTTGGGGTTGGTCATCTTAGGGTTGGTCGTTAAGGACGATCGGTTGGGGCTTGGGAAGCATTTGGTATGGTGTTAAACTCCTTGTGATGTAAAGACTATTAAACCTGATGCTAGATAGGGTAATTTAAACTCATTTTAAAATCTGGCTTTACACAGATAAAATAACCCCTTCCCCAATCAAGGCCTTCTATTCATTAAGTGCATTAAGGGAAGTGTTAACTAGCCAACGTTTGGATGACGCTGACCTCGCCTACTTATACTCTTTTAGACAACGGGATTGAGGTGGATCCATACGAGTGTCACGAAGACGATGGTCAGGACCTTGGAGAGCGTGACAAGTCTTAGGGTTGCTCTGGTCGCTTGCAAGTCACTTAGCCATGGAGAAATTCTTTTGGATAGATAATCTGGATAGCTACATTACTCTGAACTATGTTTTGTATTAAAGGCTAATGTTGATCGCCTTACTGAATTCACCTAAGGGCGTAACCTGGACATGTAATATTCAGGGATTTATGCGTTAATCGATGTATGCTTGTATTGGCTATGTGATCTTCCGCACTAGTGTACCAATCCAGGGACTAGTGCATGGGACTCCGACTCTCAAGGTAAGTAAAATTTGAGGGTTGACACACTTTTCCTCTGCGTGTTTTACCCGTGAGAAATGTGTAACAACTTCGTGTCTAAGGCTACTAAATAAAGTGGTTAGAAATAGAGTGTCTGTTAGAGAAAAGGAATCTTTTATAGTATAGTATGAAGTGTGAAGGAATTTTAAAGGGATGGATAGAGTGTGCAGTGAATAGTATTATAGAGTGCGCATAGAGCCTCAGGTGGAGATGATCTAAGGTCATAACAACACAAGCTTCGGTCGACATTCTTTATGAGCATATCGCCATCCTGGTCAAGATCAACAAATCTAATGTGGGTGAGTGGAGCCAGCAAGATATATAATTGTTTGCTCCAATAACGGTTTAAAAGTGAGATATGGTGCTGAATCCTGCAACAACGATGAGTGGCAAATGGTTATTGAAGTAAGAACCCTAAGAAAAAACGCAGTTGCTGGCTTTTTAGCCATATTCAACGACGACAACGCTCGTGGCCTCGTTACTTTGCTACATTTGTATTTAATGGGCATGAGTCTTCCTACTGGGTTGTGTCTTGATTCATTAGTTTAATATGCATCACCAGGCCAACATGGCTACTCAAGACTAGTTATTTTGACCATTACCTATTTCTCACTAAATCATTCTGCTTGTTGTGAAAATGTTTTGGAACTAGATCCTCTTATGAAATCATGGAGGAATCTCATAAATTTCGATGATTATCTTCGATGTGACGATGCCAGAATTACAATAGTTTAGAAGTTTGGATCGTCTGTTTATTGTGAGGAAGAAATTTGTTTCTTTTTTGTTTTGTTCTTATTGCTGTCTTGGCAATGATAATTGTTTGTCATCTCTTTTCCGTATGAAGCTTCTAATAAGTGTTCGTATTGGCCCTATACATCCATAGTTGTTGCAGATGCTCCCAAGAGTAGTTTTCTTATGAAGCACAAAAGAAATGATCTTCTTCTGACGCTGAATTGGCTTGCCAACGCTAACACACGATA
This sequence comes from Raddia distichophylla, assembly GCA_005191435.1. Classification (NCBI taxonomy): domain Eukaryota; kingdom Viridiplantae; phylum Streptophyta; class Magnoliopsida; order Poales; family Poaceae; genus Raddia; species Raddia distichophylla. The sequence continues at coordinate 1,431,261 of SPJY01020047.1, read as the reverse complement.
GACCGGGGAGCCTGTATCCCTAGCACCAACTTAGCATAGATCGGGTTCCGGGCGTGCCAGTTGGTTTGATCCTGCAACCAACAAGTAGACAAAGAAGCAATAAAGTTCACCAATCTGCTTGAAGCCAGATCACTTGAATATACCGCCTGGGATTCCGATATTGCATAATCCATCGGCCGGGCCAAACATTCATCTAGCATTGGGCTGTGGTTCCCGAAGGTTGCACGGCTTGAGCTCCTAGGATATTCAGATTCTGATTACGCTGGGGTGTCTTGTGTCTTCGGCGTCAAAGAAGCGAAATTTCGTGGTGCTATCTACCCTAAGGTTGAGTACATAGCGGCAAGGAGTTGTTGCGCATATAATCTTTACTTGACATAGTCCCTCTTTGACTATGGGCTAACACTTGACCACTTGCCTCTCTTGTGAGACAATGAAAATTTAATAAAAATTGCTAGCAACCCTGTTCAGCTTCCGTGCACCAAACACATTGACATCCATCACCACATCATCCGGGATCATGTGGCAAATGGTGACATTGTGATTGAGCATGTGCGGACGAAGGACAACTTTTTGACATTTTTACCAAACATCTTGACAAGTCATGCTTTTGCAAATTAAGTAATGAACTCAACATACTAGACATGTCGAACATTGAATGAGCTGGCCGGGGCTATGTGTGATCCTTGTATATATCTAACTCTTCTCGTGTTTCCTTGAACGTACCCTGTGAAGCTTTGCTTGTTATACCTTTTACAGATCGTGCCTTAGTGTCTCCCTACGATTCTGAGAGCTATTACTTTTGTTAATTGTTCACTTGCTCAATATCTACTTAAACTCTCTAACTCATTGTGCAAATTGGTGTCTAAAAGCATGACATTGGGTCTCTATAGCTATTTGCATCATTATTGTTGCTTACTCCTTTGTTTGATATTGTGCTTCTAGTTAAGCTAAGCTATCTAGTCACTCATGTCTCTTGGCATGTTGAAAATGAGCAAATCTGTGAAAAGTTGAGAAAAAAATGAATTTCGTGCTAAAACTGCAAACTAAGGCAAAAAAGGCCATACTTGTCTCACCAATCCTTCCCGATGAGATAGCTTGCCATTGCACTAGGTATAAACTCACAGGGAGTTTGGATGACCAAGATATTCATTTTTAGTGTACTGTTGGATGGTATTGACAAATGCTTAAGACATGGAAGTTTATGAAAAATGAAATTGAAAAAACGTATTTGAAAGTTGTGCTTCTTCGAAAATATTGAAAAATTACTTGACCAAAAAGTTTTAAGTCTTGTTGTTGGCTTGGTGGCGACAATATGTGATGAAATATGCTCTCTCTAGCTCTAGCTAGCATTTTGTGACCCCTTTCGTAGTATGAGCACATTTTTGGTATACCTAGCTATAAAACCCCTAAATCATGCTCTCGGATTAATCTATATACTTGAACTTCATTTGGCTAAACGGGCTAATATTGATGTTTGTGAAAAACTTGACCTTGTGATGGCTCAAATTTGAAATTTGGTGGACTACGAGGCTATGTGCAGTGGGTATAACCTCCAAAGCCACTTGGGTAAATGTTTGGGGTTGTCCTCTCCTATTTGTTCTTGGTTTTCATTTGATTTCATTTTGGAGCTCTTTTGGTGTTCTAATTACAAATACTCTCGAAAATAAACTCTAATTCGATCTCTTGTATATCTCATCAAAGTTCAAAGGCCTAATTTCTATAAAAAAAGGAAAAGTGCCAATTTGGTCCCTCAACTATGTCCGCTGAGCCACTTTGGTCCCTAAACGTCAGTACTGGACTTGTGAGGCCTCTCACGTAGAAAAACGGGACCAAATTAGTCCATTGACTAGGTCAGTGGGTGGTTTTAGAGTTTTCTTGCCTATGTGGCAGCCATGTAGGATTTTTACTTACTTGGCAATGACGTGGCAATACAGGTGTTCACCATGTGCGACGTGGCAATGATGTGGGAATCCACGTTGGCAAGAAAACCCTAAAACTGTTGTTTTGACCAGTCAAAGGATCGGTCAAGTCCGGTTTTGCTACATGAGGAACCTCACAAGTCTGATATTGAGGTTTAGATACCAAAGTGGTCCATCGGATATAGTTGAGGGAGCAAATCCGCATTTTTTTCTAAAAAAATCCATATTTTGGTATGTCAAAGCTCACGATCTGAGTTCTGTCAAAATTCTTGAGTTTTGAATACAAAATCTATTTGTTTGCAGCGCTCTTGAAGTTGTTGGGCTATGGCAGAGACTATTTCACGCCAGCTGGACAGTTCAGCCCGACAATGCAGGCAGTCTGCCTTGCTGGCAGCATGCTTTCCAGCCGAGCGCCACCTGCCACTGATCTGGACTGATTCGGGTAGTCCAGTCCGCCAGCCAGACAGTACAGGCCGCCTCGCGCGCGTTCTCTCCCGCTGGTCCGCTGGGCTGCGCTGCCGGACAGTTCGGCCCGCCCATGTGGACAGTCCGGCTGCAGGTAGTCCGTCTCAGCCCGAGCTGCGCTGGCCACTTTTTTTTTTATCTCTTTTGTCTTTTTTTTCCTTCTTCTTCCCCACTTCTACCTCTACCCTAGCTCTTTCTTCTTCCAAAGCTCTGTCTTTATTTAATTATTTTTATTCATATCCAACGAAAAACACATAAAAATTTTGAATTTTCAAATTCTCTTTCAGCCAATAGTCATATAATAATGTTTACTATTTTATGGAATTTTTTTAGATTTTTTCATGAATTTTCAAATTTGAACCAAATTTGAATTTAATTCAAACCTAGCCGACCGGTTTTTCAAAAACCGGCCCACACCGGTTAACCGCGGTTTTCGTCCGGTTAACCGCGGTTTCGTAATCCCTGCTCTCTCCTCCATTTCATTTCCTTCTTCGATCTCCTCCGTCCAGGTGTTTTGGCTCATTTCCTCCGGCAATTTGCAAGCCCTCGAGCTCCTCTCACACCCCCTTATGTCGGTTCGTCGCGGGGAGGGGGTGGGGGGTGGGGGGTATGTTTGGTCGCATTTCGCTCGTGAAGTTATGGCCTCCCATAGATTGGGTTGGTGTCATGGCTTCATCTCCACAGCCGAACCTTGTGGGGCTTGATTTTCCGAGCATTGTAACTCACTTTATAACGATTTCCCATCACTTTCCTTGGCTAAACTTCATGAACCATGCCCAGTTGATGGGTCACCTTTATTGTCAAAGAGCTTACGATAGGTGCATATATAATTTGCTCGTCCCGCAGGTGTGCTTGTGCTTTCTGACGGGGGATGCATGTTCTTGGTCAGTGGGTATCTTGATTGAGCATCAAAAGTGTAACTGTCAGAGGTCAATACAGTGGAATTCTTGTCAAGTGCAATCTTTCAGTCTCTCTGTCAGTAATTGTGGTTGTGAGCTCTGTCAGTGATCACTATGGTTCACTTCAAATATGTTCAAAAGGAACATGCACCCGGCTCTAGCTAAGGTGTGCGGGACGCTCCCATATCCGAGGAGATAAGTTCTCAGGGCTGCTTCTCGAGGCAAGCAACCAGCTAATGCTAATGTCTCTGGACCAGTGTCCAATGCAGAGGAATCATATGAGTATGCCCATGAGATGGATGTTGATTATAATGTTGAGGAAGAGGAAGAGGCAACCGAGGAGGATGTAGGAGAAGAGGAGATTAGGGAGGAAGATGCCAATGTGATTTCTGTTGTTGCTTGGGCTCAGTCTCGCCCTTTTACTCACTATGGTAAAATGGCTCAGGACTTGACTCGTGGGAAGAGAAGTACATTCGTCAGCTTCGACGTGTGTAATTCAATGACTGGTTCCCTCAGCCTCCTTAGATCCATGGTGACATATTTAAGCATCAGGAAAGAGATCTATTTAAAGTATACAAGTCCAAATCCAAGGTATTTGCTCCTCAATATGTGTTGTGGGTAGAGTAGCCCGCGTAACTGGAAATAAAGAGATTCCACAGGGTTGTTCGGCGACACACACCAGGGTTGGTTGAGACTCTTGCCGCTCAGTTATGGCATCATATGGATATCTATACTGTTCAAGAGATTTATGCCACCATATGGATATCTAGAGGTCGCACTAAAGTGTGCTTCACCTATGGAGGCTATCAATACTCCTTCCACAAAGGTGATCTACAGTAGGTGTTTAATCTTCAGAGTGCAGGGGAAATCATTCATGAGCATCTTATAATGAGGACAAATCGTAGGCAGAAGGCGTCAAATCTCCACCTGATAAAACTATTCTCTATATGTTAAAAAATGTGAATGCTCAGGGCTTCGATATAGGCAGTTTTGCTTTCATTTGCCATACTCCCTCTGTTCTTGAAGGCATTCTCAGGAGGACTATCATCAATAGAGCTGGCTATAGGAATAGGTTCCTTTCAATTATGCAATGGGTACGTCACTTAATTCTATCTGGTGTTCAGATTAATCTGCCTGCATTGCTTATTGGTGAGATGGAGGAGTGCATTCTACGGGGTCTACGCAAGGAGCTAACTCTTGGCCACATCGTTGTTTTTACCTTGCTTAGCGCAACATTGTTGATGACTCCATTTACACTCTTCAAATGAAGGAGTATTAGATAGTTGTTCCACAGCCCGGAGATAAGCACATGGCTAAGCGCTTACATGGTGATGCTGAAGGTGATAACGAAGGTCCTGCTGCCGCTCCTGGCTTTCATCCTATGTCCTAGGCCGCACCTCAAGTGCCACCTCCACCACCTCAGTGGCCTAACTTTGATCGGTTTTTTCAGCACTTCAATACTCATGCTCTCTGTTATAACCCTAGGTGATTTATGGGCCGGAAGCCTATCCCAAACCCTAGGGGCATTACAGGAAAAATCAAATGTAGGCTAGGCTATATATATTTGAAACCCCTTGTACACAAGAGAGATCTATCAATAAAGATTATTATGTCTGGCTTTTCTCTCTCTAGATATGTGTCTCCTGTTATTTTGATTGTGTTTGCGTGTGTGTGACGATTGTTTTACATCATGTTATCAGCACGAATCGCTCTCAAGTTTGTCGCCATCGATATGTCATACCCGCTAATAGATATGTTATTTTTCGATCTATTGTTTTCACTTTTCGATCTAATAGATCGTTATCGTAGATCAACCTTCTCGTGGCCAGTAGCCACACCGCCGCACCGGCGTCGTGCGCCGCCGGCCTTCCGCGCCACCGGCCAAGGGCACACGCCGGTTTCCAGTAGGAACATAAGCACTCCCTTGAAAGAAGATTAATTACCAGTCGATATTTGATATACATCAATGGTCCCCCATAGTGGACAATGACCCATTGATACCTGATACTAAAAGTTCGCCACATGAGGAATAGTGATGTGCATCTCCTACCAGTTGTTGGGACAGTAGTGATCTTTATTACCCTGAAGGTATAAGCTTGTACCATGAAGGTATTCGTATAACTTCGTATAATGTATGCTATACGAAGTTATTACGCACCACGCCGCCATGCCAACCCCGCGCCGCGCCGTCCCACGTCGGCGCGCTGCCGCGCGTCCTGTGCTACCGCCACATAGGCCGCCACGCCAGCGCCGTGCGCCCCGCCGGCCGCCGCGTCCACCGCGCCTGCCATGCCCACGCCCCACTCGTGGACGCCGCCGCCACGCGGTGCCCCGCGCCTCCCTCGCCGTGCCGCCGCACAGGCGTGCCCACCGCACGCACCGCTATGCACCGCCCTCGTACGCCGACCGTCCGGAAGACAAGCACCGCGCCGCCGCCATAATGTAGGGCCGTTCGATGCGCGACCGAAGCGCGCCTTGCCGCCGTTAGTAGCCACCGCCACCACCCGGTCGAGTGGCTAGGGAAACCCTAGCCGCCGTGTGAAAGAAGGCCGAGGTGGACTGGATAGGCCAGCTAGGCCCCTTTCGGGCCGTTTGGATATATGATGAAATATAGTAGATTTCGTATTTACCCAAAGTAAATATTCTGTAATTTAAATCCTATAGATTTAATATCTGCTATCAAATTTTATTTATTGTCCTACACCGCTGCCACCGTTGTGCTCGCCGCCGCCCTGTGTGCACTGCGCTTGTAGCCCCGTCGACCGCCGCTTCCCTTGTGACGCACGCTATGTGCACCGCCGTCCCGAAGACAACGGCTGGGCCCATTTGGGCCGAACGGAAATAAAGCAAAATACTATAGATTTAATGGTGAGTTGTGTATAACATATTCCTGAAGTAAATATATTGGGCACGTAACCTACAACGGCCTAGCGTTTTTCTTGCACATGTCCTGTAGACAGCAGTAAAACTAGGCTTGATACACTAATGCTTCGGATGGACCCGGTGATCCATCGTAAGATGGTGCATGGAAAAGTTGATTGATAGCAACTTTACGCTTTGCCCCTAGAGTTTGGCATAGAGCAAGGAGTATAGAAAGTGTGTTTTAGTCCCCGAAGGACACGATATTTGCACAAGTGTTCTCGTAACATATTTTCCCTTATAGTTCTTGCAATTCCAGGTTACCACAAAAATCCTCTCTCCTTCAGATTTGGATTCTAGTATTTGATCATCCATAATATGCAAAATCTTTGACCTAGCTCACCTTTGGAAGCTGCATATTAATGGGTTTATTTTCTAGCAAAGGGTTGTTATTGTTTTCTGCATTGTTATAATTGTAATATGGCCAGTAGACCAGAAATAATTAGCAGAAATTCATGAAAATGCTAGAAACTTTGTGGGAATCATTATGTTCTTTGTGGCTTGTTTTCCTGACACTGTATGTTTGGAGTATAATTTATTGACCTGCAGTTCCTAAATTATTAGAAACTCCTAAGATTGCTAGGAAATTCTGGGAAGTTTAATGACTCCTGTAGAGTTTGGGTTTGCTCATGCCGAGTAGTTTACATCTTTTGCTTGATTGTTTCACATTAGATGTTTGTTTCCCTTATGCCATAATAATGGTCTGAGTTGTTCTATTTCTACCTTCTCTCCTTTAGTAGAGTTAATTATCTGAGTAAATGCTAAATAAAACATGGTGCCTGAAGCATATCTCTTACCTGTCGTAAGCAACCTTGCATGAATTAAAATCAGATTAATGTATGCTAAAACTAGATATATAGTTATACTTGCCTTGGTGGAGAGTCTTTCTACTCAACACCGTTTCAAGTGCATAGATGTCCTGAAGACATGAGTTATGTAAATATGTCCTGCAGAAATGAATAGTGGGAATATGTTCTAAAGACAAATGTTTTCTTTTGTTTGCGCTAGAGAAAATTTTCTACCCAGATGTCCATCCCCAAAGAATTAACTAGTCTAGACCAGCAGTCTACAGTCCTCCTCCGGTGTGGTGTTACCTACCGGTTGTTCAAGGTGTCTAAAATGTAACCTGAAGTTACAAACTATTCAAAGGATTGCTAGGCCGCCTAGAGGGGGGTGAATAGGCGAATAAAACGAAATTGCAGAATTAATAAACTCAATACAGTGACCAGCACATCAGATGTTCCGATGCAGGTCGGATGTTCCGATCTGGTCCACATAGCCATGCGTCGGATGTTCTGATCTAGATCGGATGGTCCGATGTACGTCGGATGTTCCGATCCTGACAGTACTGGAAACGACGAAAACCTGCAGTAAAAACTGATTTATTGCAAAACCAAGTTTAGATCTATTCAAGTATATTCAGAACAAGTCAAAAACCAATAGTAAAACAAATACTTTAAGACCAAGATGAAGAACAAATCCTACTCACCGTTAGCGAAGGCACAAAGCCCGGATCACCAAGACCCTAATCCCCTCCCGGCGATGCACACAACACTCACCGGTGTTCACTAGATGAATTCTTTTCCTTGCGGAGGCGGAATCACACCGTCACAAACTCCGGAGGCACACCACACAAAGTTCGGCGGCTCACTAGCACTTCAAGCCTCCAAGAGTAACAAATGCGACGAAGAAATTAGGAATCGCTAAGTGTTCAAGAATTGGATGTTTATAATTCACGGAGCACTTTGGGTGCCTTGATCTCTCTAGATCTAGATCTTACAAGATGAACAAGGAGAGACAAAGGCTAGAGTTCTTGGGAGATGATGAACAATATGTATTAGGTTCAAATCAGGGTGTAATCAGAGTGTGTAACCTTTTGACAGGTGTTAGAGAAGGTTTTAAGTAGAGAATCCCGAAAAGTAACCGTTGCTGCGTATGATCCCGCATCGGATGTTCCGACAGCCATCGGATGTTCCGACCCACGTCGGATGTTCCGATGGACTGCTCACTGGATTGCATTGAAAACAAGCAGGCTGGATTCACCATCGGATGTTCCGACCCTAGTCGGATGTTCTGATGGTGTAGGTTCTGTATAGAGTGTATTTTGAGTGGAAAACTCACACGAACTTCGAGATACCTATTTTAAGCACTTAGGAACCTTTGTATGCTTCTCCATTACATCCTTCTTCATAGTACGGCATACCTATGACTCAATAAATAAAGATTTACAAATAATTACTAGTCTTGATGTCTTCTTGCAACATATCCATGTTTGAGGGGTATACCATCACATTTAAACAGGTACCTCATGAATTTAACCTGTATAACATCTGTGTACATTTCTCCAATTGAAACTATTAGCTCTATAATTGTTAATCATTAACCACCAAAACTACTTAATGGCCTAGATGCACTTTCAACTATATATTGGTTTTACGACAACAGAAAATTGTACTCCTGTACCAGTATAATTATAAGGTGATTTGAGCACATGCCTGTAGCACATACTATCACTTGTAAGTTTTTGGTTGACGCGAAAAGGGAGAGAGAATTGGGTTTGTGTATGTAAAGGCAAGATTATGCAACAGAAGTGTAGATTGGATTATGCATCAGAAGTGCGAACGGATAGGTTGGTAATCGTAAATTATGTTAAAACTAGATGGCCAATGGACATTAATTTGTCCTAGTAGTGGAGAGGTTGCGATTCTTTCCATATGGTTAATTTGGAACATATTTGGCTCCGACGGACATGAGCGATCCGACGTTAGCATGCGGACGCCCTACGGATGTGTAGCCTAGGTGCAACCTGAAGCAATTACCTGAAGTAAATATGCAAATTATGACCAGCAGTCATATTAGTTTTGCAATTGCATTTTGACCGAAAGTCATATTGGTTTGTTTGAAGTAAAATAATCCCAAATATAAGATAATGGCCTATTTGAATAAGTGACTTTTAGGTATTGTGGTGAGATCGCATCTATATCGTCACTAGCGCCTGAAGCTGCTACAACATGCCTGAAGGCATGCGTTATTGGAATATAATCACACCTCCATAAAGTTATTGTCACATGAAGTTGACTGTTGTTTGACATACATGTACTATTTATTGTGTTCCTGCAGAATAGTAAAGTTTCCATGCAAATTATTGATATTGTCGCATTTATATTAAACCTAAAGTTTAATTAGATATATGGTGTGAGTAATTGGGCAATAGTAAATAATCTAGACTTTGCAACCCACAATTTGTTGGGATGATCAGTGGCCCCACACGGGTGCACCGCCCCAGTAGGGTCTGCGGCAACGTAGCACGGACATGCCACTTAGCGCGAGCATATGATAGCTCAGAGCAAGTGCATGGCAAAGAGAATATATATGTCTAAGCTCACTGCATACAAATGATTAGCCCCAATGGTAATGCGTGGAATCGAGGTATTTCCCAAATAATATCACCACCGAGCATGCACTTTTGAGCTCCCACCTGTTGTTGGGGACTTTGGACCTGTAGTTCTATTTGTGTTGTGCTCATGAAAGGAGATTTTGTAAGCATGCTTTTGTAAAAACTAGATCTCGGCATTAGGGGGGAGAGAATCGCCCATGTTTTGTACAAATACCTATGAGATCTTGATTGTAAAGATTCACGCAATACTTAATACTCATGTACGGCAGTAGCAAGGAGTGCTCCTGTACGCTAGAAGCGAGGAGACTGCCAGATATTTAAAGGAGTGGAAAAATTATTTACCCGTAGTAAATGAGTCGCTAAGAGTGGAATACCCCGGGTTGAATAGTATATCCATCTTTACTAAATTGACTTGTTGGATCATGGTCTAAAGTCCGCAGGCACGCCTGCCGGTCTGAGATTCAATGACACTTGTCAAACAATTGCTCATCACTCCTGAAATTGTCCTAAAGAGAAATTTTCATGAAGGTAATGAGCCTACTGGAGAGGTTCATCCTAAAGATGAATACCTAGCAAATTAATGCGCGTATGTTATAATGTTGGGTGTGCGGGACGACCAAGAATTTTTATTTTGGAAAATAGCGAAATTCTGGTTAGTATTGGAAAGTACTTATTTATGAGATATGGAGAGAAAATTATCGACACATATTGTTCCTCTTAAATTGCTATGATAAGGATTCTGAACTAAGTTCATGGCATGGCGCCTGTAGCGCCTATATATGGTTATATGACAAGCAACTAAGGATAAACCATGAGGTTAATCGAAGTTTGAGAGCCAGTAGCTCTAACTTTTGGTTATTATAAATAATGAGGTGGTGAAAACGATGGTTCAATGGTCTCTGGAGTGACCTATACTCTCCCATGTGTAATAAGTGTTCCGCTAAATAGTAACTCTGACAGATGATATGAATAAATATGCAGTTTATGGATTATGAAAATCCTTGTTGAGATCCCAGTAGGACTCATTATTCCTTGTGATAAAAGATGACAAAATTGTGACACATTAATGAATCTCATACTTGATAATCTCTTCCAGAAGTAAGGATTCTTTACTAAAAAAATGAGTTTCCAGTAGGAACATAAGCACTCCCTTGAAAGAAGATTAATTACCAGTCGATATTTGATATACATCAATGGTCCCCCATAGTGGACAATGACCCATTGATACCTGATACTAAAAGTTCGCCACATGAGGAATAGTGATGTGCATCTCCTACCAGTTGTTGGGACAGTAGTGATCTTTATTACCCTGAAGGTATAAGCTTGTACCATGAAGGTATGATGTAAATTGGTGAAAATGGCAAATTGATTGATCCCCCTAAATGCCAAGGTAAGGCTAGTTATAGTGGTACAACCATATGTGTAAGACCTATTGAATAGGTCAATTGATTGTAGTTGAACCACTTGGGAATAATTGCAATATTGAGACCCAGCAGGTCGGATAGGTTATATCCAGAAGATATATGATGTTGCAATCAATTTTACCCACATGTTAGTGTGATCCCTTGAAGTGGAATATACTTGTTTAAACCTAAGACAATATGAGATTTTAGGACCAGAAGTTTCTTGCCTTTGTAAGCACTTGGAGCGGTAGCACCAAAAGTTTGGATCGGTACTAAAATTGCCTTCAGGAATCTGCTGGGTATGCAGGGCCTCAGGTTGTTTGTTAACCGATGGCCATGTTGGGTTATATGAATTCGAGATTCATGTGTAATCCGCATATCGCTAAATCTCATATTGTGTTTGAGATTAATGCTTTATATGAAACCTCACATATGTGTTTGGTTTGAAAGGATGGTGATCACATTCAAGAGTTATGTGGCACAAGTATCATTCATACCCCATGTTTATCCAGTAGGATAATGTTGCTTGTATGACAGAAGTGGATAGTGGTACTTGAAGATTAAGCTATATTGTTCTCAAATTATTTTGTTCACGCTTTCTAGAAGCATAGTGTGATGGATGTCCAGAAGACATCAAAATATCGGAAGGCATCTGTGATGCGCTCTAGGTCGGCCCGATCTTCTAGTGAGGAACGATACGTCGATTTGGTGTAGGGACGACGCTACTAATCCACGGGATCAGCAACCGAACAATCGCAATGTCACCACACGAGTCGATCAACCGAACAAGGCACGATTGATCCTTGAACCTGCTAGCAATCGAGAACAAGCAAGAACAAGATGATAACTGATAAATCAACACATAAAAAGGTGAGGTTCGTTTCTCGTCACGGGTGGTCTAGTCAACACACGCAAACACGAGGAGGGACACACACGGGGTTAACCAAAACACAACAAAACCTGAGTCTAAACAGTGACGTCTACGCTATATATGAGAGGAGCGGCGGCTAGGAGGGAGTGCTGGACGTCCTAGGGTTTCCCTAGGACGCCCACCACATGGGCCTCGGCCCAACAAGCTTACAAGGCCCGGTTTGGCCCACTGGGTGACGCAGCACCTTGTTTCATTGATTTCCGTTGATCCAGGATGAATTTGGAGGTGACATTGCATTTGATGCAAAGCTTATCTCCTAAGCTTTCCGTAGAGTGGTAGAACGTCGAAAACGGATATCGTATGTGACCTGAGCGTCCGTTTGAAGTTGTGCTGCGCGCAGATGGCCGAACTGGACTTGGACTGGAGCTGGGCTTTCTCTTGGGCCGTCTTTGGAGTGACAAGACCTTTATGACCTGAAGGAGTAGATGAGGTGGAGATACTCCTTTCTTGATTGCGCCTTCAAATATGGGTGGCGGCCGAAGTAACGTAAATGATGGGACCATATACGGAGACCAATTGCGTAATCGACCAGGCCAAGGTGGTGGTCGATTGTACCATATCGATGAAGCCATCATAGTAGCCGTATGAGAAGTAGACGATGCATTGAATTGTTGCCAACTTGTCATGACCGTAGTGGATGTAGGGGAAGGAGTGGCGGTCACATCCATGTGAATGATGCCCTCATCATTCTCCCCTTCTTGAATTGGAGTCGACCTCGACTCCATTACATGTTCCTGCAAAAGGTTAGTAGAAACAAGGGGCAAAAGAACACGAACACCTTTTGTGTCAGAACTAGAGAAACTTAGCATGACATGGCTAGAAAGATTGTCATCCTCTAATTGGGCACATTCATTTACGACAAAAGTTGGATTCATATTGGAACAAATGTAAACTCGATGCACCATATACTCTCCTTTATCATTATTTTTGCCAATAGCATGTAAATTATTTCTATATAAACATGGCAGATCTGACTGTTGATAAAGTTTCTCCTCCAAACTATTTAGATCACAAAGAACATCGAATTCAATGTAACCTAAAGTACTTAGAGAAGACATTAATTTTAGCTCATTTTCCTCGGTCGCAATATGAAGAACATGTCTATTATTAGCACAAGTATTGGTTTCTAAGACAGAAGACACATGTTCTTTTAATAGTCGTGGTATTGATATAAGTGAAGCATTATCACACAACTCTTCTTTATCACAAGTAGTACCAAGCAAATCATCTTGTGACAAAGGAAATTCAACAGCGGGTTCCACTAATGATTGCTCTAGAATAGCATGGGTAGTGGACAATTTCATATCATCACAATTATTATCATTACATCGAGTAAGAGCGTCACCTTTTTCATTACCTATCACCAATCCCTCCGCTCGCCATTGTAACAAATAAAGGCACTGAAAATACAAGTGTATCCTCACATAAGGCCTTGTCGACAGGTGACTAACTGGGGGGTCACCGCCGGCAATGATTATATATGGGGCGATGCGCGCAAGATCTAAACTCGATGGTAGCTCAAGACAAGGATTTATACAGGTTCAGGCCCTCATGGCGGAGGTAATACCCTACGTCCTGTGCTCTGAAATTATATGGAGTATATGTGTACAATATGATCAACCTGGGAGATGATCAAGATGTTGAAGAAGCGTAATTCTCTTCTAGATGTAGATCCAGATAGTTCGCCAAACTATGGCCCCCTACCCCCTTTATATAGTGGAGGGGGTGGGGTTACAAGGAGGAGTCCTAGTCGGTTACGAGGTAGGATTCCTATCTCTATCCCCTTGTTGTTATCCGGAATTACAAGTATACCTTCCTTATTAACTAGGGATAAGTTTCTATCTTCATGTCTTTTCTTGCCGAGCAAGTCTTCTAGAGTCCGGGTGGTACCCGTCTTTATCCACCCGACTTGGTCCATCCCCTATCGGGTGGTCTTTTAGGCCCGCCGTGTGGATACCCGGGGTCCATGTTGTCCACACCCGCACTGCAGCTTGAGCTTTTCCAGCTCGGTTTCCAAGTCTCGGATTCGCCCTCGCGCTTGCAGCAGCTCGATCACCTTCGCCTCCATGTCGTTCTGCTCCTTACGCAGCTTGGCCCGGGCTTCAACGAGCTCTTCCTTCTATTTCTTCAGGGCTTCTGACTCTGCCATGGACTTCGCCCCGCTTTCGCGCAGCGCAGTATTTTCCGCCACGACCTTGTCACGAGCTTCCTCGAGCTCGCGAACAACGGAGTCATGCTCAGACTTAGTGACCGCCAGCTCGTTGACGGCCGCTTCTCTGCGTTTGTACTCCTCATCAAAAAGGACTCGAGCCCTGTCCGCTTCTTCACGAGCCGCCTGGGCTTGGGTCTTTGCAGCCTCTTCTACCTCCTGAGCTCGGGTAAGCCTCGCCATGTTTTCCTGCTCCTTCTCCTGCGCTAACCTTAGCGCGGCTTCTAGCTCGGTGACGCGCGCCGTGGCACGAGCCGCGACCAAGGCAGTTAGCCCATCCGCGCGCTTCGCTTGAGCCCGGGCTTGCGCTAGCTTAGCTGACAGACGCTCGATCTTCGCCGCGTCATCATCTGACTGCCCGCCCATCGCTTCCATCAGCGAGGACGAGCTGGCGATAAGCGTGTAAAGCTGAGATAAGGAAAACCAGATCAGAGCGCGAAAAACTCAGTACTTGAGCATAGCGTGCAGGGTCAAGGGTGTCACCTTCTTGGTTTGAGCAAGCATGCTCTCCGTTCTCGCTCCAACGACTCCGCGCGCACTTCTGCCAAAACCGCGATCAGAAACCTCCTGTGGTGGCAAGGGGGGCAGCCAACCGATTCTTCGCTGTCCTCCTCTAGTGGCGCGGAACTTGGCGGCGCGGGCGGCGCGGCTGAAAGCAGGGCCGACGTCCCAACCGCGGCCGCCCGCCTCTCAGCGTCCTCCAGCTTGGCCGCTAGCTCAGCCTTCGCCGCAGTAGCTTGCTCCACGGCCAATTCGGCCTTGCTGATCCGAGCTTGAGCCCCGATCAACGCATCTTTTAGCTCCTCTGCCGTCAGCTTGAGCGCGGCGAGCTCGGTCAGATCGTCCAGCCCGGGAATAGGGTACATTTTCGGGCGCGGTAAGCCAGTTCGGTCGGCCTCCTGCGACCTGGCGGCGTCTTGCTGCTCCACCCATTCTGGAGTGGCGGAGATTCAGCCCGCGGACGCTAGTGGAGCCACGCTAGGCATCACCACGTTCGCCCAACCGGCCGGCGTCAGCACGCGGACTGGCCAGATCCAGTTGACCAGCAGCATTCGCCGGTCAGGCGTCGGAAGCGCTTCCCCGACTGGAGTTTTGAAGTGGTCTGCGATCCCCCTGCGCTCGATCGGCCACCACCCATGCGCCGTGCGTCCCTCAACGCGCAGGGGTGTGATCCACGCAGGGTAGTGGCTCAAGACAACCTTTACCGTTTCCGCGACCCCCTCGGAAGCGTCCAGCACCGCCATTGGTAGGCAATGCGTTGGTCCTCCCCGGACTAGCTGGTTCTTGCCCTTCAACTTCTCCAAACCAATGGCCTCTAACTGCGCCACCTGGAGCGCATCTCCCCTGGGCCCGACCGTTTCATCCTTCGCCTGCCCGGCAGCATCTAACTTCTGTGACAGGGACACCCCTCCTCTGGGCTCTATCGGTTCGTCCTCGGCTGCCACGGCCTCGGCGGAGGGAGGCAACACAGATTCCGCCACTTTGGCGCTACGCACTGCGACAAAGAGCACGGCGATCAGGCACAAAAACAGAGTAATAGCGATCAGCACGAGGGACTTACGCGCTGGATCGAGCTCAGTGTCCTCATACACCCCTGGTGTAGGACGCAGGAAGAGCTCCGTCTTTAACCTTCCAATGTGGCTTGTGGTGGGCATGACCGCTTTCCTTCGGCCCGCGGGAACCTTCCTCGCGGGTCCTCGGCGTGGCGCCGCCGCCGAAGGCGGGCCCAACAACAGTACGACCTCTTCATCATCGCTGCCTGGAGCAGGCCGGTACGTCCTTCTCCTTTTCGTAAGCGCTGCGCCCTGAACGCACGACAGAGTTTAAAACCCGCTTCGCGCCTAGTGCTTGGCCCACGCCAGAAGATGGAGGTTTACCTGTGCAGGCGCCACGCGTTTCCTTGCGTGCGTCTCTGCACTTTCCCGCGCTGAGCCCGCTGCGGTCGCTCGCGACGCTGGTCTTCCTGTACCTGACGACGGCGACAGGGCCAGAGGCCCGCCGGATGCCGCCGACGTTCCCGCCGGCGAGTGCCCTTCGGTTAAACCCGTGGCTTGGCTGGTTTTCTCAACCGTCTTCCACGTCCGCTGCGAAGCAAACAACGCAACTCGTCAGGACCTCGAGGGCGCGTGCAGCCGCGAATTCAATCAAACACCTTCCGGGCGCCTACCTCGGACAGCTTGTCCTTTACAAACCGTATGCGGCGAGGGGTCTTGTCCAGAGGAAGCAGCATCCCCGCGATCCGCGCGACCTCGCGGGTCGGGAGTCCTGCATAGCATCGTAAACGGTCACATCGCGCCCCGACCTGAAATCGAGCATAAGGGTGCGGCTCGCACGTACCTTCGTGAAAGTCCCGGTCTGGGTCTTCCCAGCCGTCCATGTCGCTGACGCACCGCTCGCGTCGCCCCAACGGGCTGATCCGGTGCCGGATGAAGCCAACGACAACCTCATAGCCCGTCAAGTCGTCCTTGACGAGCCCCTTGATCTCGCCCTCTGTGACTTGATCCTCTGGCTGGGGCTCGCTCCGCTGGAAAATTGGGGTATCTGGCACTTCCGAAGAATACTCCAAGGTCGAGCCCCTGCGGCTCAGATAGAACCACCGCCGAGCCCATCCGTCGACCTTCGTCCTCACTTCGTACTCCGGGAACGACTGACAGCCCCAGGATCGGCGCGTGGTCAGGTAGAAGACTCCGCCATTGCCCACGCGGTGACCGACAGGCTTCAATGCGAAGAAGTGCTGAAGAAGGCTCATCGTTGGCCGCACCCTGCAGTGCGCCTCGCACAGGAACGCGAAGATGGAAAGATGAACGTAGGATTTCGGAGACAGGTTTTCCGGCCTCAGCTCCGTGAAGGCGAAGAAATCCGTGATGAACTGGGATTCCGGCATGCGAAATCCACAGATGGCTGAGCTCTCGAAGCAGACCAACTCGTCCAGCCTGGGCCTTGGCTTCGGGTCTGTGCCAGGAAGTCTCCACGAGCCCGGCTTGACGAAGTCGTCCCTCTCCAGCTCCCCCATCCTCTCCGCCGTGAGAACGCTCTCTCCGATGACGACCATGGCGACGGAAGGTTGGAGGCAGAAAGACAGGGGGCAAAAGGAGAAGATGAAGACAGAGGCGAAGGGGATGATTTTGCAATACAAGTTCCCCCTGCGCAGTGCTGCCCTTTAAAAAGGCAACAGCCGAAGCGGAAGTCGTGGGAATCATGCCCAAGGGGGCGTAACTGCCCCGCCTTTATGTCAAATCAGATTCAATGCTCAGACCGCGACACCCAGGCCAAATCTTCCCGCGCTGCGCGTGGTGGAGATTTTTCCTAAACCTCAGACCGGTTTGCCATGCGACCCGCTCGAGGCTCGGGGGCTGGCTGTTGGTGATTGATAAACGGCCCATCCTAAGACAGGCCTGGGGCCAATTCTCCACCGGCCCATCGCACAATCAAAGGGCCTAAGAGGCCGTTCCCGGCCATACCACTGGAAGTGCCTAACTTGCCAGCGGCTGCCCCGGGCTTGACCGGGTCAACCCGTGCGGCACCACGTACCTCCCGGGCTATCCTTAGCCCGGGAGAAGGTCCCTCGGGTGATCCGCTCACCTGTGGGGAGGTGACGACAACTGTCATGGCCCACCGTGCTTTCTCCGGCCTTGACCGAAACGAACCGTGTCTCCCCAGCCCGGGGAAGAGCACGCGGACAGCTCATCTGGTTGTTTGCCTTCTTTAGCAGGCAGCGGATGGTTGTTATGCCATGCGACGCCCCCAACGGGTGGCGCGAGGCTGGCTCAGTCCAGTCAAGGCTATATCGAGGATAAAGGGAAAGTGCTTTCTCCCTAAAGAGGCTTCTTCCCCGAATAGGCACTTCAAGACAAACGCGTGCCCAGTACTGACCTGACCAGTTTCTCTCTGCGGGCTCGAGACCCGACAGGACCCCAGAACGAGACAAGAGCCTCACCAATAAAGCAAAAGACCAGCGCGGGGCCCGTCGTATCAGATTCGGGCGGCCCACCGCGCCTATAAAAGGAGGATTCTTGGACATTCAAAGGGACGGCCAATCCAACACCCGAGATCCCCCAATCCGATTCCATCTGGGCACAAAGCAACACCCGCATCCGAAGCTTCCTTCGCAAGTAGCCTTAGCCTTTAGTCACCTCCATTGTAAGCTCGGGATCGGTGCCTTCAAGCCCAGTCTCGGCACCCTTGTACTGTTTCCACCATATAACCAACTAAGCTGGAGTAGAGCTATTACCCGGCAGTGGGGGCTCGAACCAGGGTAAATCGACCGTGTTTTCGTGGTTCGTATCTTTTCTTCTCCTCCCTTGCACCGTAGTAAGGACCTGTACCCGGATCATCAAGTCGCACCAGGCCTTTGTTCGGGAAGACTGCGCGGCCTTAGCCCCCGCCGGCTGGGCCGCCGCCCCGAGTTGCTGAGAAGGGTTGTCGTTGGGCCTCACTCCAACTACAAACTCGTCTGCCGGTCCGTGGACCCGCTGCTCTTCAGGAGCGCGATTCCCAGACACCGACACCCCGGAAAAAAGGAGAGCAAGGAAGGCCGAAGCCACGGAGGAAGAAAGATTCGAAGACCACTACCTCGTCGGAGCGAGGGGTCGGACAGGATTTGCATGCGGCGGGGCGCCATGATGCAAATTCCTCGGAGAGGAGCACGCCGATGCAGACCAGCTTCTGTAGCCTCCGTTCGGTCGTGATGGACTTCATCCACTCCTTTCCGCTCTTGGCAATCTTAGGGGCAGCGGGAGATGGTGGAGCCATTCCAGATCGGAGACGGTGGCGGCAGAGGTTGCGACGGAGAAGAACCCTAGCGTTGGAGTTCGCTGGGAGAGATTAACAGACTGGTGCGAAAAGCGAGCGAGCTGAACCGATTTCATTCTCCCGTTCCTAATTTATCGCAACGGGCAGTGTTTCGCATTCTGGGTCGAGCCTTAGTCTAGCGCTGGATATATGCGACCTTTTCGAGATGGACTCGGATAACCACTTGGGTGGCCGAGTGATTCCTCCTGAGAGGTCCGCGTATGCGTTGGGCGCCGGTCTGGGAGCGTGCCGTCCTAGCTACTCGGATGGAGCAATGTCGCTGTGGATTCGAGATTGAAGCTGACGAAACATGCGGATTTCTAGAAGATATTCTTGGGCCAAATTACATATTTCCGCGGCGCAGCACATCGATCTAGGGCTCGTCGCTGGCTCACGGGGATACAAAAGAAATATTGATTACTCTTCCGATGGCCACTTCACGTCAAGGATGGAGAAGACGAGAGCGTCCTTCAATGGGGTGCGCACCGCATAAAGTCACGGATGGCCACTGATGAGGATTCTGATGGCTCTCTGAGCGGTCTGTTCTGTGAAATCCTCCCGTCAGCGCTGCCACTCGGTGGCTACGGCAGCCGTCGCGGCGGTAAGGCGGGCATGTTCCTCGGCGCAAGCCGCTACCCACGGATCCATTGCCCTTGAGGAGGGAGAAAGTGGAGAGTTTCTGGGTTTCGCCGAGAAGAAGAAGAAGACTCGAAAACTTGGAGGCTGGCAGTGAAGTAGTACATTGCCCCTGGGATTTATTTTATACACAGGAGAAGTTCAAAGGGAACGCCTTGTAATCTGTTTCAAACACAGTAAAACCATCATGGCGATGGGACGAAAGTGGATACGGATACGTTTTCTGATGAAAGCGCGTGTCGTTCCGGCTGTGTGAGAGAAGGGCGCGAAAACGCTTCGCCTCCCCCTAATTGGGCTTGGGCTAAAACTGCAAAGGGCGATCCCCTTAACAGGCTTTCTTAACACGCCGCTGACGATGGCAATGTGTTAAACTCTAGCCTAATTCGGCCTCCGTACACCCTGGAGGGCATATGACCGGAAGCGCCAAAATTAAAAATATTTTCACGCATACCCCATGTTGGGTCACTAGCCAACTTTGCATGCTCGAGGTTGGGTGTTGGTGAAATTTGGTTACAGTTTCGGAGGTATGCCTTTTCTAAGGTCGCCAGTTGTATACCGCTACCCGGATACAAATGCCTCTCGGCCAAACTGCATCCAATCGGTACGCCCCTAGGGGCCTATGCTGATCCCTTCTCTGGTTGGGACAGGTACCACCCGTCTTACAGGTGTGCCCCATGCTGGGCCGAGTGCTGGTTCTTACAAGTTAAGACCAGGAGCCTGAAGCTGATACATTTTGAAACGCTTAAATTACAGCATGCTGCAAGACAGAAGTTTTAATGGCGTGGTTTAAGGCATGCCCCATGATGGGCCGATTGTTGCTTTTGCGATGCAAGAGCAGGTGCCAAGTAGCCGAATCCGTTCGTTGAGGTGACGTGCCCAATGGGCCAAAAAACGCTGGAGTTTGGTAGTGCCAATCAAGGCATTGCTTCAACATTAAAACTTAAGATTTCTTGAGTTCTTTACAATCTCTTTTCAGATTACAGGAGATATTGGTGAAACCGGTCAGCTGGACATCTGACTCAATCGTAAAGCACTCGCGGGCTACTGTGGACTACATGGGCCCCGGGTATCCTCTAGATGGCCCATAAGGGAGCAGATGGGGGGCGATCCAAGTCGGCCAATCAAAGATAGAGACCACTCGGGTTACACTCGCCTTGAGCTCCAAGGAAGTTCCCGAGGATATAATCTATCTCCATGTAATTAGGTGATCAACACATGCATGACATGTAACGGCATAACAAGGTTAGGTACCGTGAATCACGTGCTACCGTGTAACTCTATCTCCCCCTACACTATATAAAGGGAGGGGGTAGAGGCCATAGGCATAGATCGTCTGATAAGCATCATCTCATAAGAGCATACGCTGTAGTCACCTTGGTCATCTTGCATCCCGCATCTTGATCAAACATAATCCCAGAGCACAGGAAGTAGGGTATTACCTCGGTGCTGAGAGCCTGAACCTGTATAACCCGGTTTTGTGCAACCATCTGGTTTGGTTCTTGATTAGCGTCCCCTCGTACAAATTTATTGCCGGTGGTGACCCCCCAGTTCGTCACCAGTCGACAATGCTGAACACTTCTTATGATCAGTTTTCCTGCTCAGGCCGTGATAAAGCCCTGGCTTCCCTCTGAGAGAAGTATAAAGCTCTGGAGGAGAATCAAAAAGTGCTAGAAGCGAGGCAGAAAGCCATGAAGGGGAAGTTTTCCTGGCTGGTTGCTCGACTTGGGATTGTCCTGAGCCCCAAAAGAACCGAAGGCAACTCCTTAACCCAGCGCGTGGCGTATGGCTTTAGACGATCGAAGATCCTTGCTTTAAATCCTTGTACTATATCATTCCATTAGCACGCTCTACCTGTCTGTTGCCTCTTGGGTGAGCCACCGAGGCGTAACAAATGTTGATGCGCAACTCCTCTGATGGGCGCGGACGCGGGGTTCCGATCTTTTGGTGAGAGACGACGAGGATAATTCAGTAGGTGTCACGGAGACCTAAACGATTCGACTTCCAACCCCACAACGAACTGGAAATCCCAGCGTTCGCTAAACCACCGCAATGAGTGTTATCGACTGAACCAGAGGCACGATTAACCTGTCCACGAAGGACGGTTCCTACAGGCAACCGAAGAATGAGCAACAACACAAGATAAGCAATCACAATTGCGAATATCGATCTTCAGGAGAGAGACGACGAGGATAATTCGGTAGTTGTCACGGAGACCTAAACTATCCGGCTTCCAACCCCACAAGGAACTGGAAATCCTGGCGATCGCTAAACCACCACAACGAGTGTTATCGACCGAACCAGAGGCACGATCGACCTGTCCACGAAGGACGGTTCCTGCAGGCAACCGAAGAACGAGCAAGAACACAAGATAAGCAATCACAATTGCGAATATAGATTAAGGATAATGGGGTTCAAAAACTTGATCCTATTCTTCTAGCCGACAAAAGAAGAACAAGGCGATATCTCACACAACCGTGACGAAATCAACTAAACAAAGCCCAACTAAAATGAAGCATGACGGGGAACTTATATAGGGCGGCGCCCAGAGAAGAGGCACCCAAACAGGTGCCCACGTGTTCTCAACCCTAGCTCTAGGGGTACACGGGCTTTGGGCCCAAAAATATGGCGACGCAGCGCTGGGAAGTTTCTGTCTGTCAGTTTCTTTTCACGATTGCATTGACTCGGATTGAATTGGGAGGCATGGCCAAATCCATTGGAAAGCTTAGCTCATAATCTTTCGGTAGAGTACTTATTTGCCTCATTTGGATGTCGTATGTGATCTGGGCGTCTGTTTGAAGGTGCACTGGTCCTGGAAGGCCGAACCGGACTCGGCAGCGACTTCGACGTCCTCTCGACTTGGGCCCGGTGGTCGGGGCCTTCTTTAACCTTGTAACTTGTTGAACTTTCATTGATGAACGCTTGAATGGTATGGCATGAGGATTCATGCCGTCTTCACGCTTTCTTACTCCATCAGTAAGCTCGTCAGGGACAACAAGCTCGTCAATCATGTCCTCATCATCCCCATTTTTTTGAATTTGAGTCGTCCTCGACTCGAGCATATTGTCCTGTAAAAGGTTAGGAGAAACAGGGGTCAAAACAATAGACAGATCTTTTAAATCATTGCATGGTTCTTTAGCTAATCCATGATCATGATCTACACAATTTGTTTTAGCTAAGGGAACATGACTTTTCAATGTAATTTTATATTTATTTTCACATGGTTCATTCTTTTTAGCAACATGATGTTTCTACATTTTATCACATTCCTACTTTTCTCTTTTTACTCTTTCAACATTAGCTTTGGTTATTTCAGCAGGGGTCTTAGGTTCTAGCAAAATTTTCTTTCCTTTAAAAATGAATTTATATTTATTAGTTCTACCATGATGAACAACAGCTCTATCAGACAACCATGGCCTACCTAATAAAAGTGAACATGTATCCATAGGTACAACATCACAATTAATATGATCATGATAAGAACCAATTGAGATGGGCACTCGAGCAATTTTCGTTACCTTCATCTTACCACAAGAGTTGAACCATTTAATCACGTAAGGATGTGGATGTGGACTCAGTATCAAGCCAAGCTTCTCAACCATATGCATGCCAGCAAGGTTATTGTGATTACCTCCATCAATAATGACTTGGACAGCGCGATCCTTGGCAACGAATCTTGTTTGAAAATGATTATGTCGTTGGTTCCTCTCTTTAATGTCGCCATCCCTGTTCTTAAGTTCTGTAGACAGCACATCTTTCAACTATTCTTTGTCACATTCGTTATCTTTCTTTCCATGTGAACATGTCATTGTTAGCAGAGACAAGGAAAATACACAGATGTGTATATCCTACGCTCTACTGGGTTGTGCGAGTGGCAAAACTATCTCTCTAACCTATCTTTTGCTCTTACCAGCTCTTACCACACAAGCAGTAGGTACGATCGGCAACTGATCAGGATAACTTCGAATCACGAGGAGGTAAAGCATTGGCTAGAATCTGTCCCTGCTTGGTTAGTAGAAAATGGAGCTTGGACAGGCTTTAATATGTAGTAAAGGAAGTACTAAAACCACAGTAGTTAAAAACAAGTTGAATAAGTGTTCAACGATGGTATTATGCTGGTCTTAGGCTAGACCGTAATAGAGACGTGAGCCTAATCACAGACGTCGTCATGAGAATCCAACTAGTACACATCAAAACTAGCTCAATTTTATTCACTTCTTTGTGTGGCTTTTTTTCTTTTTTTCGCACTTGCCTTTTCTTGTTTTTATAGTGCGGCTTTTTCTTTGCACTTGTCTCTTTTGGCTACTTTTCGTACAGGACAGTAGAAGAAACAATCTTGAGGGGCAATTATGGACCCCAAAAACTCCGAATCTGAGAAAGACTTCTATACACAAGTTGTAGAGGATCTTGTAATCTTTCCAAACCATCCAAGATCATCAAAATCAGAGTTCATATGAGTAAGATATGGGCAAAACACCAAACTGGATACAAGTGAATACGAAATCAGCCTAACAAAGATAGCAAGTTTTCTCACTGTTAGAGGCCGAATTTGGTAATCTTAATTTTGTCACTAGCAAAGTTGGATCTGATAGGAAATTTCGTGATCTTTCAAACAAGCACAAGAACGTTCGAATCCGAGATCGTATGAAAAAATTATGACTGTTTTACTGCAACAGTCACAAAATTACTCACATGGACGAATTAGAAACGGTTTTGGAGTTTCCTTTTTGGGCTTGGCCGAGATGGGGGAGGGGTGGGGCTCGGCTAGGGGGATATGTAAGGTGTTTTGGTAGGTGAAAAGTGTGAGACTCTTGCAAGGCAATCAATCCGATGCAATGCAAATTCAACAAGAAATAAACAGTGCGGTAATAGTAAAGGCTCAAAGGGCTTGGAATTTTTTTTGCATGGCAATTTTCTGTACTCTAGGTATGAAATCAATCTATTAAACAAGAATTCTCACCAGGCAACTGGATGCTCTGATACCACATGATGGGCTCGGATATGGGGTCCCGATCTTCTGGTCAGAGACGACGTGGATAATTCGGTAGGTGTCACGGAGACAAAAACGATCCAGCTTCCAACCCCACAAGGAATTGGAAATCCCAGCGATCGCTAAACCACCACAACGAGTGTTATCGACAGAACCAGAGGCACGATCGACCTGTCCACAATGGACAATTCCTGCAGGCAACCAAAGAACGAGCATGAACTCAAGATAAGCAATCACAATTGAGAATATACATTAAGGATAATGGGGTTCAGAAATTTGATCCTGTTGGTCCAGTCGGCACAAGAAGAACAAGGCCATATCTCACACAACCGTGATGAAATCAACTAAACAAAACCCAACTAAAACGAAGCACGGCGGGGAACTTATATAGGCTGGCTGCTAGAGAAAGGGCGCCCAAACAGGTGCCTAGACGTGCTCAACCCTAACTCTAGGGGTACACGGGCTTTGGGCCCAAAAATGCGGCGATGCAGCACCGGAAAATTTCTGTCCATCAGTTTGTTTTCGCGATCCCCATTGACTTGTATTGAATTTGGAGGTGTGGCCAGATCCATTGGAAAGCTTATCTCGTAATCTTTCCGTAGAGTACTTCTTTGCCTCATTTGGACGTCATATGTGATCTGTGCGTCCATTTGAAGGTGCACTGGTCCTAGAAGTCCGAACTGGACTCGGCACCGACTTCGACGTCCACTCGACTTGGGCCCGGTGGTCGGGGCCTTCTTTAACCTTGTAACTAACTTGATGAACATTCGTTGATGAACGCTTGAACGGTATGGCATGAGGATTCATGCCGTCTTCACACTTTCCTACTCCATCAGCAAGCTCGATAGGGACAGCAAGCTCGTCAATCATATCCTCATCATCCCCCTTTTGTTGAATTTGAGTCGTCCTCGACTCGAGCATATTGTCCTGTAAAAGGTTAGGATCAACAGGGGGCAAAACAATAGACAAATCTTTTAAATCATTGCATCGTTATTTAGTTAATTCATGATCTACACAATTCGATTTAGCTAGAAGAACATCACTTTTCAGTGTAATTTTATATTTATTTTCGCATGGTTCATTCTTTTTAGCAAATTATGTTTCTCAATTTTATGACATTCCTGCTTTTCTCTTTTTGCTCTTTAAACATTAGCTTTGGTTATTTCAGCAGGGGTCTAGGTTCTAGCAAAATTTTCTTGCCTTTAAACATGGATTTATATTTATTAGTTCTACAATGATGAACAAAATATCTATCATACAACCATGGCCTTCCTAATAAAAGTGAACATGTATTTATAGGTACAACATCACAATTAATATGATAATGATAAGAACCAATAGAGATGGGTACTCGAGCAGTTTTCGTTACCTTCAGCTTACCACATGAGTTGAACCATTTATTCACATAAGAATGTGGATGTCGGCTCAGTATCAAGCCAAGCTTCTCAACCATATGCATCCTGGCGAGGTTATTGTGATTACCTCCATCAATAAAGACTTGGACACCGTGATCCTTGCTTGCGAATCTTGTTTGAAAATGATTATGTCATTGGTTCCTCTCTTTAATGTCACCATCCCTGTACTCAAGTTCTGTAGGTAGCACATCTGTGAATTGTTCTTTGTCACCTTCGTTATCTTTCTTTCCATGTGAACCTGTCATTGTTAGGAGAGACAAGGAAAATCGAATCTTGTTTGAAAATGATTATGTCATTGGTTCCTCTCTTTAATGTCACCATCCCTGTTCTCAAGTTCTGTAGGTAGCACATCTGTCAATTGTTCTTTGTCACCTTCGTTATCTTTCTTTCCATGTGAACCTGTCATTGTTAGGAGAGACAAGGAAAATACACAGATGTATATATATCCTACGCTCTACTGGGTCGTGTGAGTGGCAAAACTCTCTCTAACCTATCTTTTGCTCTTATCAGTTCTTACCACGCAAGCAGTACGTACGATCGGCAATTGATTAGTGATAACTTCGAAACACGAGGTGGTAAAGCAATGACTAGAAACTGTCCCTGCTTGGTTAGTAGAAAATGGAGCTTGGACAGGCTTTAATATGTAGTAAAGGAAGTACTAAAACCACAATAGTTAAAAACAAGTTGAATAAGTGTTCAACGACGGTACTATGCTGCTCCTAGGCAAGACCGTAATAGAGACGTGAGCCTAATCATAGACGTCGTCACGAGAATCCAACAAGTACACTTCAAAACAAGCTCAATTTTTTTCACGTCTGTAGTGTGGCTTTTTTCTTTTGTTTTGCACTTGCCTTTTCTTGTTTTATAGTGTGGCTTTTTCTTTGCACTTGCCTCTTTTTTCAACTTTTCAAACGGGACAGTAGAAGAAACAATCTTTAGGCACATTTACGGACCCCAAAAACTCTGAATCTGAGAAAGACTTCTATACACAAGTTGTAGAGGATCTTGTAATCTTTCCAAAACATTCAAGATCATCAAAATCCGAGTTCATATGTGTGAGATACGGGCAAAACACCGATGGCAAGTGAATATGAAATCAGCCTAACAAAGATGGCAAGTTTTCTCACTGTTAGAGGCCGAATTTGGTAATCTTAATTTTCTCATAGGCAAAGTTGGATATGATAGGAAACGGTTTTGGAGTTTCCTTTTTGGGCTTGGCCGAGATGGGGGAGGGGTGGGGCTCGGCGAGGGGATATGTAAGGTGTTTTGGTACGTGGAAAGTGTGAGACTCTTGCAAGGTAATCAATCCTATATTTCTTTTGGAAACCAATCCGCTATTTTTTTGGGAAGATATGATCGGGTGGAATATAGCAGGACATCTACGAATAAGAACACAATGAACACTGTGACTGTGGACTATATGGGCCCCGGGTATCCTCTAGAAGGCCCGTAAAGGAGCAGATAGGGGGCGATCTAGGTCGGTGGACTAAGGATAAAGGCCACTCGGGATATGCGCGCCTTGAGATCCAAGGAAGCTCCTGAGGATATAATCTATCTCCATGTAATTAGTAGATCAGCCCATGCATTCCATGTAACAACGTAACAGAATTAGTTACCATGTACCACGTACAATCCTGTAACTCTATCTCCCCCTACATTATAAAGGGAGGGGGTAAAGGCCATCGGCCTATAGAGCGATATTGATCCATCTACACACAGCATCATCTTGCATCCCGCATCTTGATCCACCATATAATCTCAGAACACAGGAAGTAGGGTGTTACCTCCTCCGTTGAGGGCCTGAACCTTATACATCCTTGTCTTGTGTTACCATTTGACTTAGTTCTTGATTAGCGTCCCCTCGTACAAATTCATTGCCGGTGGTAGGGATGAAACGGATCGGAAACCACTCATATTGTATTTGATCCATTTAGTTTGATCGGATACGGATTCGGATACGGATAGTACCGGATACAAATATGGATACGAATAATATCGGATACAAATACGGATCAGACGCGGATACTCTCTCGGATAATACGCGAAAACATATACTAAAGAAATAAGTTTATCCAAATACATATAGTTATCTCTTTGTGACTCAACTTTATGGCTCATTGTCATGAAAATGATGGTGTGTAAGTATCATACTCGATAAAGCAAAAAAATGTAAAATCACATGCGTCTAGTTGTTATATGTGTTAGTCATTCATCCTATAGAAATATAATAGAGATAGTTTATAGATGGATTTAGCTAATCGGATAATATCCATCGGATATTATCCCAGAAAAGCTCGGATAATATCCATCGGATATTATTTGTATCCGTACCGTATCCACCTTGTCGGATTCGGATATCCATAAAATTATCCGGCTCTACATTTTCGGATATTATTATGCCTCGGTCGGTCGGACGGCCGGAAATTATCCGTACCATTTTCATCCCTAGCCGGTGGTGACCCCCCAGTTAGTCACCAGTCGACAGTTGGCGCACCAGGTAGGGGGAAGCGTCAAGATCGTCTGTCAAGTCAGATGGCTTTTTCGAGATCGCCGTACGTCGCCATGAGGCCAGAAGAATCTCTTCGTTTCGGCACCCTGGACTTCATCGTCGACAGCATTGGCAATCTTCATCTCTCTCCCCCGCGGGAGACCCTTCAACAAGATGGCACACGCAATCAATGGGACCCATTGCCTCACTTCTGCATGCGCTTTCTTCAACTAGAAGAGCTTTCAACAAGAAGGCTTGGAGAATTCTGCATGCGCTTTCTTCAGGAGGATCCGTCGGCAGCCTCACTTCGCGCCCTTCAACGAGGAGTGCAAAGAAGAGCCCCATGAGATCGCCTGCCCAGGCATGGACATCCTCCAGCCCAATGAAGTCTACGAGTCCCTGACTGGATTGCTCCTGGGATTTGGACAGGAGATAACCACTCGGCGAAGCAGTCGGCTGATCTGGTCGGACGTAAACAATCAGATCCGGCCGCGTTCGTGGGTGTCATCAATGGTGGCCAACCCATTGGACAAAGCGAGCAACTAAGCCTCTCTGTCTCTGACTCTGAGTCTGACGGGAGTGCTGAAATTCGCAACTACCGAGAGGTTTTCGTCCTAAGCGCGGATGATCACCACTCCGCTTCTCCGCTAGTCGAGTACGAAGAAACCGACGCCGGCGCGAACCCAGATCCCCGCCAAGGGGAGAAGTAGGATCGTGTACGTCAATTTCGGGCCCGCGGTCGCGACGTCCAGAACGAGCTCAGCGCGGTGAAACTGAGGGATCAGGAAGTCTACAACACTCCCCAGGCAAATGTCATCGCTTCAAAGACTCTCCTTGAGACCATCACGCCGCAACTTCTAGAAGGCAGTCCGTGAGATCTGGTCCTCCGAAGGAACCAGAAGCACGAGCACAAACTCGCCCCGCTCTGGGAAGGCCCCTACGTGATCGCTGAGGTGACCCGCCCGGGGGCTTACCGGCTGCAGCGTGAAGATGGATCTGAAGTGCCCAACAACTGGAATATCGAGCAGCTACGTCGTTTTTACTCTTAAAGTTTTTTATTTAAGCAGCATGTAATTAGTTTTCCTTCTTTTGACTTGCTACTTGGCCGTAAACGATCAAGCAGTAAGTCGGGGGCTACACTAAATAGTGTACGGAGTCAACCGCACCCTATCTTATTAACAAAAAAGTTGTTTTCTCTTTACATGTGTTGATCAAGTTCGGGTGTTACAAAAATTCTTGAGTAATGACGCTTTTATATCCGTAGTCGCAATGTTTAGCTACTCCGTAGTCGCATGGCGAGAAAGCCAAGTGGTACTTCCTGGCACTTGGGAGCTGGACCAGTCGGCGGATGTGTTTCATGAAAAAGGATAAAGCGTATTATTCGGATAAAACAGATCACCAGTATCGGGGATCGACGAGCGTTTCCATTACAAACACATTTACAAGTCCAATTGTTCTGCTATCTGGATGTCAGTCGGACGAACCTCTGGGATCGACGAGCGTTTCCATTACAAACACATTTACAAGTCCAATTGTTCTGCTATCTAGATGGCAGTCGGACGAACCTCTTCCAGCAAAGCGGCGGCCTCTTCCTCCGTACAAGCAAACCCGTCCTTTTCGGCTTCGCAGTCTAGACGGGGGAAGTTTGACTTCGCAATGGCGAGGCCTTGGCTGGTACATGTTATCACGGCCTCCCAAGCGTAGGCCTTGACCTCTTCAAGGAGAGTGTCGAGATGGGCCACCAGGAGGTCGGGATCGCTCGGCGGCACCTCATCCGGGTAGACGCATTGAAGCACTGGGGCTATCCCCATCGAAGCTCGGCGGCGAAGCTCTGCGGAACCAGTCGGGCATGACATGTTAGTCAGGCTCCCGTGAGGTTGAGTCAGGGAGAGCCAATGGGGAAAGTTACCTTCCAACTCTTTGGCAGATTTCTCTGCTTGAGTGTTGGCTCGGCGGACTTCTTCCTCCGAGGCCTTCTGCCTCGCCTCCAGAGCTACATTTCAAGACAAATGTCGGAGATTATTATTTACGAAGCATCCTTCCTAGAGATTTAGCACAGACAGGGGTCTATACCTTGGTTCGTGTTGGACTCTTCTACGTGGCGTAATCGGAGGTCGGTGACTTCGCGCTGGAGTTCCTCGATCCGGCCGCGGTATTGCGACTTAACGGCATACAGCGTGTTGTCAAACTCGTCACGTGTTTTCAGCTCGCCTATCGTTATCTCCATGCATCGGGTCTTCTGCTTCGACCTCTCCTTCATGCGCTGTGTGGAGAAGGGAGGGAGATTCGTGGGATTCCCCCATGCAAGGTAAGGATTCGCTGTGGGAAAGAGCTTTACCTCATATATCTTGGCTTGAATTGCAGTCACTTGGTCCAGCACCTCCCATTCCTCGGCCTCCTGCCCGTCGTCGACCTCGTAGCCCTCCATCTCCTTCCTCCATTTCAGTCGAAAGGGTCGAGCGTGAGCTTTGGGGGAGGGGCGGGGAATTTCCTCGATTTCTGGTTCCGAGCTCCCTGGAGCCGGAGCTGGGACTTTCCCCTTCGCCGACGAGGACTAGCGACTGGTGGAGGATGGGCCGGAGTCTTGGCGAGGCGCGGTGGGCCGAGCCGAGGCTGGCATTCCCTTGCCATAAGAACTTGGTGGTTCATCGTCATAAACTGGTTTTCTGAAAGCATTCGGAGACCTATCAAGAGACACATTTCTGCGAATTGTGAAGTTATTGCGTCGCAAAGGAATACCTGTGTGGTGGGAAGTACTTCATCTTGAATCGGCTGCCCGAACCACTCGGGCTAGTTCCAGAGGGCTTCTTCGCCCCCGACGCGGCCGTTGGGCCGGCTGTCTGGGGGAGAAGGAGGGCTTGGAGGCGGCTCGGTCGGAGCCGGACACGGCCTTGGAGCTGACCGGCGGCGGTGCCAGAGCGGGACGTCATCTTCATCATCATCCTCGTTTGAGTCCCCTGAAGCGACCCCCTTGCCTTTCTTGGCCGGAGGAGCACTAGTCGAGCCCTCAGCAGGGCGCTTGCGTGGTACCACCTTGGGATGAGGAGCTTCTGGGACCGGAGGGGTGGAGAAGAAGGCTTCGCGCCCCTGCGGCATGTCGGATTATATTAACTACAGCTATACATTCAGAAAAGGCCGCGGTTGAGATGAGGAGGATCTTCTCCTTACCGTTGGTGGCAGATTCCCCAAATGGTAAGGAGCTGGGCAATCTGCGCTAATTATTTCTGAGCCCGGAGCGAAGAGCTCGACCATTCGATTAATGATTTTCTTCTGCGAAAGGTTTTCGTTGCATTCCTGAGTGGTATCTTGGCCCCCCGAGTACTCGAAGGCAAGATGCACCCTCTCCTTTATGGGTTGGATACGGCGCTGGGTGAAATTCCAAACAACCCCAATGCCGGTCAACCCAGCAGCTTTAGCTCTGTGGAGGAGAAGGAGAAGTTCTTCTACTTGGCCTCCCTCGTCATCGGCGAGAGGAGAGGACCAGGAGGGATGGACCGTGGGGCATTCGCCAGAGAAGGAAGGGAGGACCGGAGGAGAATTGGCGCAGTAGAACCACTCCGAGTGCCAGCCCTTGTTGGAGGTTCTTAAAGGAAGATCGAAATAATATTTTCGGACTCCTTCCCGCAATTGAAAACCCGCGCCGCCAGCGGCTTTGGGGGAGTTCTTGTTGGGAAAGGGCTTGAGAATGAAAAGGAATCTGAAAAGGTCGAAATGGCGAGCAATCCCTAGATAGGTGATGAGGACATCAACTTCAAGGATATGACCGCTGCCTCTATTTCATCTACTTCCTCTCCGACCGCGACTCCGTCATCGCCTAGGGGCCTAAATCCAGAAGCTCGGCCTTTCAAGCCCAAAAAAAAGGACCAGCGCATCAAGCATGCAACACAAGGAAGGCCCACGCAACAAGGAAGATCCATATGGAAGCAAAAGATGCAAGAAAGCCCGGTTCGGCCATCCAGCAGCATGTCAAATTCAAACGGGCGTAACTCGGGCTCCCGAACTCCGATTTTGGCGTGCGACTACTCGTTGGAAAGATTTGGAGATAATCTTTCCAATGGTTCCGGCCCCACATCAAAATTCGTCCAGCAGCATCGGGAATACTCCAAAGAATGTTGCTGGCCACAAATTCAGGGTGTTGCGTCACCTTATTTTTGGGCCTACGGCCCATGTATCTTAGGGTTCTGGTGGTGGCCAACTCTAGGTTGGTGGATGGCGCCCCTATGCTGGTCGCCACTCTATATATGTCCTCCGCCGTCGTATGTGATAATTTAGGTTTTGTTGTGTTTGGTAGACCCCTTGTGTGTCCCTCCCCGTGATTGCGCGTGTCGACTAGACCGCCCGATACGGTAAACAGAACCTCACCATTGGTTTGAGAGATTGATTTATTTCAATTGCTATCTACTTGATTCTTGCAAGTTTCTCGATTGCTCGCAGGGATTAAGATCGATCGTGTTGGACACGGTTGATAACACTCGAGTTGGTAGTATTGCGATTGCCGGTTTCTTGCCTTGCTGATTGGTAGCCGGATATCACAGCATTATCATCTCGCAAATCGACGTATCGTTCTCTCCAGATGATCGGGCCGACCTAGTGCGCATCAAGTGGTATCAGAGCGACGGTTGCCTGGTGAGAACACCCCTTATCTTTTTTTCAGATCTGTTCTGTCCTAGAGTCCAGAAAATTGCCTACAAAAAAATTGTCGTGTGTTTACCTTTGATCCGAGCCCGTTTTGCCTTTACTATCTGCCTTGATCATTTACTTGTTGAATTTGCGTTCGTCGTCGGGTCAATTGCTGGTCGTAGTGTTTGGATCCTTAAAGTTTCAAGTTCAGTCACAACTTTGTCACGGTGTTCTTTGTATGGTCGAGTCCTTGTCTATCTCGGTTTACAGTCCGTCGGCCATCATATTGTCCACCACGCAACAACCATCCCCAACAACCAGATCTGTTCGTTCTTGCTGCCTATCTACACCAGATCACAAATTCCGAATCTGCCGTCCCACTTCATCTATAGCCAACGCATACACTTGCCCCACTCGGATTGATTTTTGGCTCATCTCCAAACCGAGCGGCCTTCAACTAGAACCCCAGCCACCGAACCGTCTCGGACTCCATACATCCAGGTCGGATTCCACCCTTCCAACCATGTACCACCAGGACTCCCTCATAGGTTCCCATCTTTGGGCAACCTCCAATCCGAGAGCCATCAGTTTCCATCTCAAGTCAAACTCTTGTTGCTATCCTTAGGCAATCCGAGCAGGAAACAAATTCCACCTTTTCCTTCCTTACTGGTTGCGCCACAACACCTTCCAAAAAATCCAAACCGAGAGAAACAACCCAGCGGCACAAGCCACACCCATCCATCCTTCTCTCGGTAGCAAAGTAAAAAAAAGGCAGGTGCAAGTGAAAATAGCCGCACCGAACACAGAAGGGGGTAATTTTTGATCCGCATCATCATCTCTCTTTTCTCTCCACGTCCTCTGTGGCCTCTTTTCTCTCCACGTCCTCTGTGGCAAACAGCAAAGCTAGCAAGTATTGGTGCTCAAATAAAGGACTAGAGAGAGAGAGAGAGAGAGAGAGAGAGATAGTTTTTAGTTTAGTAACTTTTTACCCCTGGTCAAAAAAAAAGCGTGTGTGGTGAATACCTCTCTAGAGCCCTTTTGAGTCGTGTTTTCAGTTTAGGGCTTTAAAAAAAAATTGCAGAAAAAAAGAAAGGAAGAAAGGAGCCCTAGTTGCTAATTCTGTGACTTCATTGGTGTCTAGGCTCGCGTCTCTAGTACGATCTAGCCTAGGACCAGCACATAGCACCGCTGAACACTCTTTCAACTTGTTTTGACTAATGTGGTTCTACTTTTCCTTTGCTACATACAAATACCTGTCCAAGCTCCACGTCTACTAACCATACAAGGACAGGGACTTGCAATCGCCGTGCCACCTGGAGAGTGCATCAATCTACCACGGTTGCATTTTATTTCTTGTAGTTCGAGAATATTGTAAGAATTTGGTGGGAGCTTGAGCGTGAGAGTACAAGATTTGTCATCTTTTAGCAGATCATAGAAACTAATTCTCTTCTTAGTCCTTTGTTTGCTGTTCCTAACCATGGCAGCTACTCCAAGCAATCAAGAGAGCAATGTCGGCAGTGGGCATGATGAACATGAGGACCTCCTTACGCCAAAAGAACGACGATGTGTCAATCACTTTGAGCGGGTGTGCAATCGTCATGAGCTGCAGACCCGTGCTCAACTTGACCAGATTCATGCACAATTGTCACCCCTCAACGAACTTCAAGCACATATACGGGAACTTCTTCAAGGTGCTGGCCATAACAATGTTGCCGGTCCTGCTTTCGGCCAACGTGGTGCTCCACCTACTGTCCCTCCACCTCTTGCTCCACCGGTTGCCCCTGCTCCTTTAAACAGGGTGGATCAAGAGGAGAATAACTACGCCGCAGATACTGAGGACGACTACATGGTAAATGTGAATAATGACCGAGCTCATCGTCGACTCCGCCAAAACAGACAAGGTATGGGTAGAAATCTGCATGCTCAAAGGGAAGAAGGTGATGATTCTATGACCAAAATGAAATTTACTATGCTTCCTTTTGATGGTAAATATGATCCGGATGCTTATCTTGATTGGGAGCTGGTGGTAGATCAAAAATTTTCTTGCTATGATTTGTCTGAAAGTCGGAGGGTTCGGTCTGCCACTAATGAATTTACTGGTTTTGCATCTATTTGGTGAAAAGAACTATGTAGAGCCAATAGAGGTGTACCTACAACTTGGGATGGGTTGAAACGAGTCATGAGGGCTAGATTTGTTCCTACATACTATGCTCGTGAATTATTGAACAAAATGCAGCGTTTTAATCAAGGTGATAAAACTGTTGAAGAGTATTATCAAGAATTGCAAATTTCCATGTTGCGCTGTGGGATAGAAGAGGATGAAGATACCAAGATGGCTAGGTTCTTCGATGGGCTTAATCGAGAATTGCAGGACATACTTGATTATAAAGAATACAATTCTATCACCCGTTTGTATCATCTTGCTTTGAAAGCAGAAAGGGAAAAGCAGAAAGGGAAGTGCAAGGTCGACGATCGACAACACGAGGCAATTTTGGAGGCTCTTCTACCTCCAAGGCAGTCCACATTCAAACGAAGTTGACATCTTCCGCTCCGGGACGTACGGCTTCACCTGCTACTCCTGCTGCCTCTACACCACCACAGATCCCGGAGTCAAGTTAATCAGCCACAAAGCAAGCTCCGACGAAGAGTGCTTCATCCGTTGCATCTACTGGTCGTACAAGAGAGGTACAATGTTTTCGATGCAAGGGACATGGCCATGTGATGCGAGAGTGTCCAAATCAACGTGCTCTAATAATACGAGAAAAAGGTGAGTACTCTAATGCTAGTGACATTGATGAAAATAAATATGCTCTTGTTGTTACTAACATTGCAGAGCAAGAGGGAGAGGTTTATAATGCTGCCACGACAGAGACATATCCAGCTCTTGTTGTCACACGTGTCCTGCATGCACAACCCACACGTGATGAGACAAATCAGCGCCGCAGAAGATCGGGCCGACCTTAGGCGCATCAGAATTACAGGACATACTTGATTATAAAGAATATAATTCTATCACCCGTTTGTATCATCTTGCTTTAAAAGCAGAAAGGGAAGTGCAGGGTCGACGATCGATAACGCGAGGTAATTTTGAAGGCTCTTCTACCTCCAAGTCGGTCCACCTTCAAACGAAGTTGACATCTTCCGCTCCTGGACGTACGGCTTCACTGCTACTCCTGCTGCCTCCGCACCACCACCGATACTGGAGTCAAGTAAATCAGCTACAAAACAAACACCGGCGAAGAGTGTTTCATCTGTTGCATCTACTGGTCATACAAGAGAGGTACAATGTTTTCGATGTAAGGGACATGGCCATGTGATGCGAGAGTGTTCAAATCAACGTGCTCTAATAATACGAGAAAATGGTGAGTACTCTGGTGCTAGTGACATTGATAAAAATGCATATGCTCTTGTTGTTACTAACACTGCAGAACAAGAGGGAGAGGTTTATGATGCTGCCACAACAGAGACATATCCAGCTCTTGTTGTCACACGTGTGCTGCATGCACAACCCATACGTGATGAGACAAATCAGCGCCATACCATCTTCCAAACAAAGTTTGTAGTCAAAGAACGAGCAGTGCATGTTATTGTCGATGGTGGAAGTTGCAATAACCTTGCTAGTGTGGACATGGTCGAGAAGCTTGGCTTGGCCACGTGTCCGCTACAACAACCATATGAGATCGAGTGGCTCAATTCTGATGGTAAGGTTAAGGTAACAAAAACTGTTCAAGTACCTATTTCAATTGGTTCATAACATGATCATGTTGTTTGCGATGTTGTACCCATGGATGCTTGTTCTCTTTTATTGGGTAGACCTTGGATATATGATATAGATGCTACACATCATGGTAGGACTAATCAGTACACTTTCTTGTTTAAGGGAAAGAAAATTATTTTAGAACCAGTGACTCCTGCTGAGTTACGTAAGGTTGCTGCACAACATGCTAAAAGAGAGCAGAGTAGTAATGACGCTAAGATGACGATTGTAGCTAAAGAACCAAATCCACCTAATGCACCAAGTGATAAATCTGATCGCTAATTAAAGGGTGTAGTTTTGTTAGCTACCATTGTTACTGCACATGATGACATTAATCCTAGTTTGCAACCATCTACTTCGTTGCCTCCTGTTGTCACTAATATTTTGCAGGAGTATGAGAAGGAGTCGAGGACGACTTCAATTCAAGAAGGGAAGGATGATGAGGACATCAACAGGAAGGATATGACCGCTGCCTCTTTCATCTACTTCCTCTCCGAGTGTGACTCCGTCATCGCCTAGCTAGGGGGCCTAAATCAAGAAGCTCGGCCTTTCAAGCCCAACAAAAAGGACCAGCGCATCAAGCATGCAACACGAGGAAGGCCCACGCACCATGGAAGATCCATATGAAAGCAAAAAGATGCAAGAAAACCCGGTTCGGCCATCCAGCAGCACGTCAAATTAAAACGGGCGTAACTCGGGCTCCCGAACTCCGATTTTGGCGTGCGACTACTCGTTGGAAAGATTTGGAGATAATCTTTCCAATGGATCCAGCACCACATCAAAATTCGTCCAGAAGCGTCGGGAAAACGCCGAAGAATGTCGCAGGCCACAAATTCAGGGTGTTGCGTCACCTTATTTTTGGGCCTACGGCCCATGTATCTTAGGGTTCTGGTGGTGGCCGACTCTAGGGAGGTGGACGGCGCCCCTATGCTGGTCGCCACTCTATATATGTCCTCCGCCGTCGTTTGTGATAATTTAGGTTTTGTTGTGTTTGGTAGACCCCTTGTGTGTCCCTCCCCGTGATTGCGCGTGTCGACTAGACCGCCCGATACGGGAAACAGAACCTCACCATTGGTTTGGGAGATTGATTTATTTCAATTGCTATCTAATTGATTCTTGCAAGTTTCTCGATTGCTCGCAGGGATTAAGATCGATCGTGTTGGACACGGTTGATAACACTCAAGTTGGTGGTATTGCGATTGCCGGTTTCTTGCCTTGCTGGTTGGTAGCTGGATATCACAGCATTATCATCTAGCAAATCGACGTATCGTTCTCTCCAGAAGATCGGGCCGACCTAGTGCGCATCAATAGGCCTCACAAACATGGACAAAAAACGCTATCTGAAAGATGGAATTGGGGTTCAAGTGCGAAACCTCGATCCCGTAGAAATGCAGTAATCCCCGGAAGAAGGGAGAACAAGGAAGGCCGAAGCTGCGGAGAAAGAAGGATTCGAAGAAAACTACCTCATCCGGGCGAGGGGTGGGGTAGGATTCGCCGGCGGCGGTGCGCCAAGACACAAAATCTTCGGAGGGGAGTACGCCAAGGGAGACTAGCTTCTGTAGCTTCCGTTCGGTCGTGATGAACTTCATCCACACCTTCCCACTCTTGGCAGCCTTAGGGGCGGTGGGGGATGGTGGAGCCATTGCTATCGGAGATGGGTGGCGGCGGAGGTGACGATGGATACGAATCCTAGCGGCGGAGCTTTTTGGAGAAGCTAACAGACTAGCGCGAAAAGTGGGCAAGGTGAACTGATTTCGTTCTCCTGTTCCTAACTTATCGTGGTGTGCGAAGCCTCACATTATGGGCCAGGCCTTAGTCTAGCGTTGGATGCGGGCCCTTCTTGAGAGGGTTTGGCTAAATCACTCGGCTGCCCGAGTGGTTCCTCCCGAGAGGCCTGCGTTAAATGCCGACCGACCTTCACCCAGCCTTTCCAATCCGACCCCATCGCCCTTTAAGGTTTAACCAGCCACGGTGTAAACCGTAATAACTTCGTATAGCATACATTATACGAAAGCCCAAGAGAGTAGAAAATACGGTTCGGCCATCCAGCAGCCCATCGACTCCAAACGGGCGTAACTCGGGCTCCCGAACTCCGATTTCGGCGTGTGATCACTCGTTGGAAAGCTTTGGAGATCAGCTTTCCAATGGATCCAGCCCAACTTCAAAATTCGTCCAGCAGCGTCGGGGAAACACCGAAGAAGCTCACGTGCCACAATTTCAGGGTGCTGCGTCACCTTATCTTTGGGCCTATGGCCCAGGTATCTTTATGGTTTTGGTGGTGGCCGACCCTAGGGTGGTGGACGGCGCCCCTTTGCTGGTCGCCACTCTATATATGGCCGCCGCCATCATATGTTGTGCTTAAGGTTTTGTTGTGTTTGGTAGACCCCCTTGTGTGTCCCTCCCCGAGATTGCGCGTGTCGACTAGACCGCCCGATACGGGAAACAGAACCTCACCTTTAGTTTGTGATATTGGTTTGTTCCAATTGCTATCTACTTGATTCTTGCAAGTTTCTCGATTGCTCGCAGGGATTAAGATCGATCGTGTTGGTCACGATTGATAACACTCGAGTTGGTGGTATTTTGATTGCCGGTTTCTAGCCTTGCTGGTTGGTAGCCGAATATCACGGCATCATCATGTCGCAAATTGACATATCGTTCTCTCCAGAAGATCAGGCCGACCTTTGGCGCATCAAGTGGTATCAGAGCGACGGTTGCCTGGTGAGAACATCCTTTATCCTTGTTTAGATCTGTCTTTTTCGTCCTATAGTCCAAGAAAACAGCCAACAAAAAAAATTTGTTGTGTGTTTACCTTTGATCCGAGCCCGTTTTGCCTTTACTATTACTGCCTAGATCATTTACTTGTTGAATTTGCGTTCGTCGTCAAGTCGATTGCTGGTCGTAGTGTTTGGATCCTTAGAGTTTCGAGTTCGAGTCACGTCTTGTCACAGTTTTTCTTCTATGCGTCCGTTGTGCCGAGTCCTTGACGCCATCAACCATCCTGCCGTCTCAATTCAACCACCACCCTCCACTAGATCACCAACTTCACCGTCTACCAGATATCGCCACAAATTCCACCACATAGCCAACTCGGTTTTCCTGCCATAACTCTCACGTTCCAACTCCTCCTGCCTCGGTTCCACCAGATCGTTCCAAATTCTACCACTGAAAGACAAACCGAGCAGTCCACCTATTCCCCAACCACCGTGCCTTGCGATATTTCCTCCCACCAAATAGTCGCAGCCCAACAAACTAGCGCCAAACCCGCTGGTTTCCTACCGATCGTGCAAACACAAGCCCACACCTTTCCATATATCCCACCAAACCGTGTCCCACTGCAACTCCAACGAAACGTGCCATCCATAGACACTTGGATTTGCATCTTTAGCCTTCGAACCGAGTTCCCTTCCAAACCGACCTTCACCCAGCCTTTCCAATCCGACCCCATCGCCCTTTAAGGTTTAACCAGCCACGGTGTAAACCTTCGAAGCCGTGGTCAAGCAGGGAGACTAAGTTATCTCTTTCCATCCACAGCAAATAAGCCAGCCGAGCCAACACCTTCCATCTTGTTTGGCCGTGTGATTTAAAAAAAAAGGCCGGTGCAAATAAGCAAAAGCCGCCCCAGAAAATAAAAAAAGGGTGAATTGCTGATGTGTTAAGACTCTCCATCTCTTTGTTCTCCTCACGCCATCTTGCTGCAACGACCGAACCACAATTTTCAGTGCACAAGCCAAAGACTAGAGAGAGAGAGAGAGTGTGTGTGTGTGTGTGTGTGGTGAATATCTCTCTGGAGCCCTTTTGAGTCATGTCACCAGTTTTAGGGCTCTGAAAAAAAAAGGAAAGGAAGAAAGGAGCCAAAGCTGTTTCTTGTGTGTTGAGGGCGTTCTTGCTGCTGTTTTGTGACAACGTTGGTGACTAGGCTCGCGTCTCTAGCACGGTCTAGCCTAGGACCAGCACGTATCGCCATTGAACGTTCTTTAAACTTGTTTTGGCTAGTGTGGTTCTAGTTTTCCTTTGATACATACAAATACCTGTCCAAGCACCACCTCTACTAACCATACAGGAACAGGGACATGCAATCGCCGTGCCACCTTCAGAGTGCATCAATCTGCCACGGTTGCATTATGTTTCTTGCAGTTTGAGAATATTGTAAGAATTTGGTGGAAGCTTGAGCATGAGAGTACAATTATTTGTCATCTTTTAGTAGTTCGTAGAAACTAATTCTCTTGTGAGTCCTTTGTTTGCTGTTCCTAACCATGGCAGCTACTCCAAGCAATCATGAGAGCAATGTCGGCAGTGGGCATGATGAACATGAGGACCCCCTCACGCCAAAAGAACGATGATGGGTCGATCACTTTGAGCGGGTGTGCAATCGTCATGAGCTGCAGACCCGTGATTCATGCGCAACTGGCACCACTCAACGAACTTCAAGCACAGATACGGGAACTTCTTTAAGGTGCTGGCCATAACAACGTCGCTGCCGGTCCTGCTTTCGGCCAACGCGGTGCTCCACCGGCTGTCCCTCTACCTCCTGCTCCACCGGTTGCCCTGCTCCTTTAAATAGGGTGGAACAACAGGAGAACATCTACGCCGGCGATACTGAGGACGACTACATGGTAAATATGCACAATGACCGAGCTCATCGTCGACTCCGCCAAAATAGACATGGTATGGGCAGAAATCTGCATCTTCAAAGGGAAGAAGGTGATGATTCTATGCTAAAAATGAAATTTACTATGGTGCCTTTTGATGGTAAATATGATCCGGATGCTTATCTTGATTGGGAGTTGACCGTAGATCAAAAATTCTCTTGCTACGATTTTTCTGAACGTAGGAGAGTTCAGGCTGCCACTAGTGAATTTACGGGTTTTGCATCTGTTTGGTGGAAAGAACTATGTAGAGCCAATCGGGATGTACCTACAACTTGGGATGGGTTGAAACGAGTCATGAGGGCGAGATTTGTTCCTACGTACTATGCTCGTGATTTATGAAACGAAATGCAGCGTTTTAATCAAGGTGATAAAACTGTTGAAGAGTATTATCAAGAATTGCAAATTGCCATGTTGCGCTGTGCGATAGAAGAGGATGAGGATGCCAAGATGGCTAGGTTTTTGGCTGGGCTTAATCGAGAATTACAGGACATACTTGATTATAAAGAGTACAATTCTATCACCCGTTTGTATCATCTTGCTTTGAAAGCAGAAAGGGAAGTGCAGGGTCGACGATCGACAACGCGAGGCAATTTTGGAGGCTCTTCTACCTCCAAGTCAGTCCACTTTCAAACAAAGTTGACATCTTCCGCTCCGGGTCGTACGACTTCACCTGCTACTCCTGCTGCCTCTACACCACCTCAGATCCCGGAGTCAAGTAAATCAGCCACAAAGCAAGCTCCGGCGAAAAGTGCTTCATCCGTTGCATCTACTGGTCGTACAAGAGAGGTACAATGTTTTCGATGCAAGGGACATGGCCATGTGATGCGAGAATGTCCAAATCAACGTGCTCTAATTATACGAGAAAATGGTGAGTACTCTAGTGCTAGTGACATTGATGAAAATGAATATGCTCTTGTTGTTACTAACACTGCAGAACAAGAGGGAGAGGTTTATAATGCTGCCACGACAGAGACATATCCAGCTCTTGTTGTCACACGTGTGCTGCATGCACAACCCACACGTGATGAGTCCAATCAACGCCATACCATCTTTCAAACAAAGTTTGTAGTCAATGAACGAGCGGTGCATGTTATTGTCGATGGTGGAAGTTGCAATAACCTTGCTAGTGTGGACATGGTCGAGAAGCTTGGTTTGGCCACGTGCCCGCTACAACAGCCATATGAAATTGAATGGCTCGATTCTACTGGTAAGATTAAGGTAACAAAAACTGTTCAAGTACCTATCTCTATTGGTTCATATCATGACCATGTTATATGCGATGTTGTGCCCATGGATGCTTGTTTCCTTTTATTGGGTAGACCTTGGATATATGATATAGATGCTACACATCATGGTAGGACCAATCAGTACACTTTCTTATTTAAGGGAAGAAAATTATTTTGGAACCAATGACCCCTGCTGAGTTAGTTAAGATTGCTGCACAACATGCAAAAAGAGAGCACAACATGCAAAAAGAGAGCACAACACAAATGAAATTAAGAAGATGAGTGTAGCTAAAGAACCACAGCCAGCTACAGCACCAAGTGAAAAATCTGTTTGCAAATTACAAGGCGTAGTTTTGTTAGCTACCAATGTTAGTGCACATGATGACATGAACAAATGCTTGCAACCATCTGTTTCTTTGCCTCCTGTTGCCACTAACCTTTTGCAGGAGAATGAGAAGGAGTCGAGGACGACTCCAATTCAACAAGGGGAGGATGATGAGGACATCAACATGAAGGATATGACCGCTGCCTCTACTTCATCTACTTCCTCTCCGACCGCACCGTCTACTTCGCCCACACTTCACGCTACGACTCCGTCATCACCTAGGGGCCTAAATTCAGGAGCTCGGCCTTTCAAGCCCAATACAAAGGATCAGCACATCAAGCGTGCACCCCGAGGAAGGTCCACGCACCAAGGAACGCCCATATGGAAGCCCAAGAGAGTAGAAAATCCGGTTCGGCCATCCAGCAGCCCGTCGACTCCAAACGGGCGTAACTCGGGCTCCCGAACTCCGATTTCGGCGTGTGACCACTCGTTGGAAAGCTTTGGAGATCATATTTCCAATGGATCCAGCCCAACATCAAAAATCATCCAGCAGCGTCGGGGAAACACCGAAGCTGCTCACGTGCCACAATTTCAGGGTGCTGCGTCACCTTATCTTTGGGCCTATGGCCCATGTATCTTAGGGTTTTGGTGGTGGCCGACCCTAGGGTGGTGGACAGCGCCCCTTTGCTGGTCGCCACTCAACATATGGCCGCCGCCGTCAAATGTTGTGCTTAAGGTTTTGTTGTGTTTGGTAGACCCCCTTCTGTGTCCCTCCCCGAGATTGCGCGTGTCGACTAGACCGTCCAATACGGGAAACAGAACCTCACCTTTGGTTTGTGATATTGGTTTGTTGCATCACGAAAAACTCCACCGTGATTTCGGCCAACAGAACTGGTGCATTAACTGCACCCTAGGGAATCGGTGTGCTTCAATTTTCGAGCAGTGACTAAACGGTCTGAAACTCCCCAAACATATGTCTTACGTGGAACGATGAGGATTGGGCATGTTCGTTGCGAAAAACACCACCGTGATTTCGGCCGCTAGAACTGGTGTATTAATTGCACCGCAGGGAATCGATTTGTTGTAATTTTCGAGCAGTGACGGGACGGTCAGAAACTCCCCAAACATAAGTCTTAAGTGCAACGATGAGGATTAGGCACGTTCGTCGTGAAAAACTCCACCGTGATTTCGGCCGCCCGAACTGGTGTATTAATTGCACCGTAGGGACTTGGTTTGCACCAATTTTTGAGCAGTGACCGAACGGTCTGAAAAACACCAAACATGAGTCTTTCTTGCAACGATGAGGATTGGGCATGATCGTCACGAAAAACTCCACCGTGATGTCGGCCGCCAGAACTGGTGCATTAATTGCACCCCAGAGACTCGGTTTTCACCAATTTTGGAGCAGTGACCGAACGGTCTGAAACTCCCCAAACATAAGTCTTAAGTGCAACGATGAGGATTAGGCACGTTCGTCGTGAAAAACACCACCGTGATTTCGGCCGCCAGAACTGGTGTATTAACTGCACCCCGGGGACTCGGTTTGCACCAATTTTCGAGTAGTGACCGAACTGATGTGACCATGTCCATCATAGG
The DNA here is from genome assembly GCA_005191435.1 of Raddia distichophylla. Classification (NCBI taxonomy): domain Eukaryota; kingdom Viridiplantae; phylum Streptophyta; class Magnoliopsida; order Poales; family Poaceae; genus Raddia; species Raddia distichophylla. The sequence continues at coordinate 1,386,629 of SPJY01020047.1, read as the reverse complement.
TATGACCAACACTACCTCAATGTGGTGGTCATCAAGATTTCCGTTAACTACATATCGCCAACACGCACGTCGACAAGTTTTCGATCGACTACTTCATCTTCGACCTCTTCATCTACGACAAGTTGGCAACACATCACGGCATTTTCCACATCCTCTACATCAACTATGGTGTCATCATCAACTATATGGCATCATCGACCCGCACCATGGCCAGGACGTACAAGCGAGCAGCAAGTACGTCGTCGTGTTGATATTGCGCTGTTGCCGCCACCAGTTCGGCCTCCACCGTGGCCACCTCCCCATGCTCAAGACGTATTCAAGGAAGGCGCATCTCCACCTCTTCGGCACCCTCTGGTCCCACAAGTCACGTCCTTGCAAGGCCGGCACAAGAAAGAGCCCAATTTGTCCACGAGTCCGGTTCGGCCATTTCCGTGCACTCAACTTAAAACGGATGCCCTGACCTCATACGGACTCCGTTTTAGACGTTCTTGGTATGCA
>SPJY01020047.1:1288230-1374907 GCA_005191435.1 Raddia distichophylla | reverse complement strand
TGACTTTGGCCTAGTGGACAATGAGTGGCTAGCTAAAAGGTATCACATACGTGAATCATGGATTCCGGCATATTTTATGGACATAAGTCTTGCAGGCATTCTTAGAACCACCTCTAGATCAGAGAGCACAAATTCATTTTTCAACCGTTTTATTCGTCGCAAGCTGTCACTTGTGGAGTTTTGGTTGAGGTTTGACACTGCTTTGGAATGCCAACGCCAAGGGGAATTGAAAGCGGACAATGTTAGCCTACATACATCTCCTCAATTGGTGACACCATGGGCCATAGAGAAACAAGGTAGCATAGTGTACACACATGAAGTTTTTGCCAAATTTCAGGAAGAAATACTAGCCGCTCGAGACCGATGTTGTGTGCAGGGCGTTACACAAGATGGAGGGATTGAAATTCTAACAGTTAGTGAAGAGTCCTGCAAAGACAGAGAGGTTTGTTGGAACACAATATACATGGTAGCGAAGTGCTCTTGTAAGCTCTTTGAATCAAAAGGTATGCCATGTCGTCATATTATTCAAGTGCTCAGATGCAAAAAACAAAATGAGTTGGCAAAAAGCTACATTTTGAAAGATGGGAGAAAAAGTGCAAAAAGTATAAATCTGTCTAGTTTTGTAATATGCATCACATTTTGTCCTATTTCGCTAAATGGTTTTATTTGTAGAGTGTCTACGATGACCAAGGGAATTTACTAGAAGAAAAGCAGGTTGACACTATGGAAGCGGCAGCGCGAAAGAAGATTTCAGATTTACGCCACAAGCTAGAAGATCTCATTCAACAAGCCAAGCACTCACCCGAAGGCATGCAATTCTTAATATCAAGTGTGTCAAACCTAGAAAAGCCTCTACAACAAATGGTCCCTATTGGAAAGAGTAGCAAACAAGATGAATATGAAGTTTTCATTGGTTGTAAGATTCCGGATGAAGTTGAAATATATCCACCAAATGATATCCATTCCAAGGGGAGGAGCAAAAGGATCAAAAGAAGTAAGGACATTAAGGTAGCTAAGAACTTGAGGAGCAAGGATAGAGTTCCGCGGTTGTGCAAGAGTTGCAAACAAATTGGGTTACACGATGCTCGCAATTGTCCAAACAAAGGTCAGCCTTGATCTTGTTCTCAATGAATTTTTGAAGCCGAGAAATCATAATGTCAAAATAAAGAGGACTAACAAACTTACATTTTACTTTAATGCAGTTTAAGGAGATGAAATTTGGTAGCTCCTTATGAAATTCGGTGGCTGCTTATGAAAGTTAGTGGCTGCTTGTGAAATTCAGTGGCTGCTTATTTTGGGTGGCTTATTTTGGTGTTTTGTAAACAGTTCATGGGTGGCTTATTTTGTTGTTCTGTACACAGTTCATGGGTGACTTTGTTGTTGTTCTATACACAGTTCATGGGTGGTTTATATAGTTTAATGTGTGATAGGCTTCTTGGTCTTATTTTTAAACAACTACATCCATGTTTGTTACTTGTTTTCTGGAGCTGTGCTGGTAAAAATCATGTTGACCTCTAGGTAATTGATTGCATAGCTCCAGGTAATGGTCTTTAGTTATTTCTATCTGAATTAGCCAAAACTCCAGGTATTGATCTTGTCATCAATAGAATTTCAGCTCTCTGGGAATAATTCAGCATTTTTCAGCATAACCATCTTACATATACATTCTTTGAAACTTCATTTGCTACAGATTCTGTTTGAAGCTTCAGCTCAATGGCCATTCTCTGAAACTTCATTTATAGTTACTGGACATCTTACAACAAATGTTCTCATCCATGCTTTGATGATCACCATCCATACACATGAAAATCTTAAATGAACAGAAAAATACAATGCTTCCAAACCAGCCCTGGAGTTGCCTTGCACACTTTGAAGAACTGAAGAACTGAGAAGGGGGACATGATGTAGCGCCATCTGGGGTTAGCCCATGGCAGCGGCGACGGAGTGTAGCCCATGGCAACAGCGACAGCGTGGAGTCGATGGTGGCGGTGACGGCGCAGAGTCGACGGGAGGAGATGGCAGCAGCGATGAGGCGGAAGGTGCAGGCGGCAGTGAGGACAACGACGGTTGGGAGTTGACGGGGAGGACACGGCGGCGGCGGCGGGGCGGAGACGGCGGCGTCGACTGGGCGGACTCGAGGGGGCGGAGATGGCAACGGCGACAGGGCGGAGAAGGCGGCGTCGACGGGGTGGAGATGGCGGCGGCGACGGGGCGGAATCGATGGAGACGGTGGATCGATGGCGGTGGATGGGGATTCCACGACACCACGCTAGGGATTTTGGGGAGATGAGGATTTTGGGAAGTCCTGTGCGCCTCTGTGGGGGGCAAAACAAAAATTTACAGGGAGAAGGAGGAGGTGCGTCGGATCTGCATCCTGTGTCTCTCGTTGCCTCGTTTGCACAGGTGCACTAGAGGTGCGTTTGCACATGATACGTACTCTTTCCACCGGCCATTTAGGTTACATAGTTGCTGGTGTTCCGCAAAGAACTTTGATGATGTTCATACATTATTTTGCATGTCTTCAGCTTGAAAGTCTGATGTCACATGATTGAAACCCAGCTTGTGTTTAAATGTTGTTTGCACTATTGCGGCTAGAAACCTGTAGCATCGAAATTAAGCTAAACATGTTTTATTAATTTAACACCTCTCTCCTTTCACCTGCTCTGCGTTCCCGGCGACGCCGTGCCTGCTTTCTGCTTAGCCGCTTTCTCTCTGCTTCTCACGCGCCCACCTGTTGTGTTGCGTCGTGCCGCACCGAGCCATGTGTTTGCGCTGCAGCCCGGTGCGTCGCCACAGACTGCCAGGCCGCCACGGGAGACCACTGGACCTTCAGTACCGTATCGCACAAGATCGCCAGACGAATTTATGACTGTTCTTACTTTTTTAAATTCGAAATAAAAAAATACTTTCCCGTTTTAATTAATTACAAAAATAACTGCCCGGCGCCGAATCAATTGGCGCCATGAATAAACCGCCCGTTGGATGGGCAATTTTTAAGCGCAACAGTATTAATCGCCAGACCAAAGGGCGCTAAATGGGAGCAACGGCCGGGGCTGCGTTTGAGGTAAGAACCGCCCGTCTATCGGGCGTTTAATGCACTGTGCTAAAAAAACCACCCAAATGACGGTCGTTTTTTGGCCGCGGGAATTTGGCGCCCGACAGATGGCGCTATCTTCATTTATAGCCCGCCGCGCGTGGCGGCGCCCGCCTACGGTGCTCATTCGGCTAGCAGCAGGAGAAGAGGAGGAGACAAAAAAAGAGGAGGAGGAGAAGAGGAGCGGAAAAAAAGAGGAGGAGAAGAGGAAAAAATAGGTAATTTTGTAAAACTCGCGTATTTATTCTGTTGTAATGAATGAAAACATGGTAGGTCAGCAATATGGCACACAGTAGGTAATTTTAATATATTGTTTTTAGATTAGATATAGCGTTTAGGTTTTTATGTACATTCGATTTAGGGTTTAAATTACGATAATAATCAGGTTGGGTTTTTGTATTACATATGTACAGTAGTTTTAGGATTTAATGTATGATAATATGTAGGGTAGATTGTAGATTATATTTAGGGTCATAAGGAAGGTAAATACATATTTTAGTGTGTATATTTCTGATATTGCAGTTTAGGCTAAGGGTTTAGAAATGTGGAGGGCACGTGTGGGTTTGTCGTTAGGGTAATAGTAGGCGTGATTTATTTGAAGCATAATGCACGTAGGTTTAATGCATGATACAAAGGATTTAAACCGATAAATCTTGAAGATGTTTTTGTCGGTATGGGAATAATTAAAAATTTATTAGGAGACGTTTTTTACAGGGTCAATGTCAGACAGAAAATATTTTAATGTTCATTACGAACAAGGGGATATCAATTCTGGTCCAGACGGATTAGACCTATCTATGTTCCAATTAGTGATATTGGGGATATCAAGGCCCACGGACAGAAAGTTAGCAGGGCTAGAAAACTGGCTGTTAAGGACGTTCCAAATGAATCCCGAAGAATATGGTCTGGATATCAGTGCTGTTGTTAGCCGTGCAACAAAAAGACCTTATTGGGAGTTGCTACTGATAAAGACAACTCGAGGATGGAGGCGTTATGTCGAGATCGCCACTGAACGAGGACTGCCACTAACACTTCTCGTTCAGGCGAAATAAGGCAACATACTGAAGAAGCGTTGAATGAACCTGTCGAAAGTACGAATCTTGAAGGAGCACATGTAGTAGATGGTGACGAGACTGAGTATGGGGTGCAGGAAGAGGTGGGGGAGCCGGAGGAGGCTGGGGAGGGATCAAGTGACCAACAAACAACAGAGGAACCTACCGGTGCGGCAGATGAGGGGAGCATATTGAAGCTATAGTTGCGGAGATGGGTCCGAGGATGCTGAGCACGAGCAAGTCCCTGAGGAAAATGTGTCAGACGATGAGAGTACCGGTGGGTTCCAAACTGATGTGCCGGTCAAGTGGAACTCATCGAATTTTGCGGAGCTATCTATCCGAGAAGGCACTCAAACAGCCTGGGAATACCACCAGAATGAGGTGACTCAAGGAGCGACGTACCCAACAAAGGAAGAATTGCTGACAGCCGTGAAGTTTTGGGCATTCTCACTTATGAGAGAATTCAGTGTTGTGAAGTCGAGCCGAAGTGTGTACGATGTGATGTGTGTGGTTCCTGATTGTTCTTGGCATGTGCATGCCTTTAGAGAAAAGTGGATTGAATACTGGGTTTGTTCAGTAGTGAGGGATCATAATTGTACGGTGACTGAGTTAAGACAGAACCACAGGAACCTAATATCGACAATGGTAGCACAGATAATGCAGGCTCAAATAGCACAGAACGTGAACTACAAGCTACGGTCTATCATTCGAGCCATGGAGGAACAATTCCAGTACATGATTTCGTATGTAACTGCTTGAAGGGTAAAACAAAAGGCATTAGAGATGAGGTTTGGGACATATGAAGCATCTTATGCGAATATGACATCCCTGTTGGCTGCCATAGCTAAGAGGAATATGGAAACATATTATGATTTCAAAGAGTTGGAGGCAGAGGACGATGATATTGGGAAGTTCGTTCTCCAGCGGATTTTTTTTACTTTAGGGCAGTGCATCAGGGGATTTGAATGATGTCCTCTAGTTCTTTGTGTCGACGGAACATTCCTAACTGGCAAGAATAAGGGACAAATCCTGACAGCAATTGCCGTTGACTACAACAACCAGATTCTGCCGGTGGCATTTGCTTTTGTGGAAGGTGAAAATACTGACAGCTGGTACTGGTTCTCAGAGAGGGTGAAACATGCGGTTGTTGTTGGCAGACCAGATGTTGGTATCATTCATGACAGGCATGCTGGATTGTTGACGGCGATCGAAGAAATTAAGCTTGGTTCCGACTATCGAGCTACTCAGTGGCCGAACATGCATACCCGGTGGTGCATGAGACACATGGGTGTGACTTTATTTAGCCAGTTTAAGAGTAAGCACATAATGAATCTGTTCAAATGGTTGTGTAAGCTAAATCAGCAGCGTAAGTTCAATCGGCTGTGGCAAACGTTGGACGAGCTAGCCACGAAGCATACCAGGGAGGCAGGGAACGTGAGGAACAGAAAAATTAAAAACATTTCAAAATGGATTGAAAACTGCCCGAAAGAGAAGTGGGCATTGCTGTATAATTCAGAAGGTCATAGATATGGAATCATGACTAAAACTTGACGGAGGTATACAACTGGGTCATAAGAGGGATGAGGGCACTGCCGCTGGAACCAATTGTGGAGGGGATTTTGCACCGAACCTGCAAGTATTTGATGGATTGGTATCGAGCAGCCTCAATTGTTATGTCTGACAATCGGTTGTTTTTTCTAGGGTTGTGACAAAGTACATTGTTGAAAAGTTTAAGAAGGCACAGCTACACGCACCTCAAGCAATGGGTACCGACGAGTTGAGCCATAAAGTTTACTGCATGAATAGAGCTCGCCTTGGACGCAAACGTCAGAAGAACAGACAGGAGTGTATTCTTGCTGATGAGCAATGCAAGTGCTCGTGTCGTAAGCTGAAACTGCTACATAAACATTGCTCTCATGTACTTGCAGCGGCATCGATGACAAATCAGTCAACCTACAATTATGTATCCCAGTATTACAGGAAAGAAGCTATATTGCACACTTGGCATGCCGAGATATATGGATACGCCATCTACGGGTCATACATTTGCCAAACTGTAGGCATGTCCCGGATACGAACATGCTGAAATGCAACTTAGGACGCCGAGCGCATCAACGTATTCGAAATGACATGGATCAGTCCGAGGCAGGGCGTCCCGTGAAGATATGCAGGAGGTGCAATGAGGTCGGTCACACGTATGTCAACTGTAACAATCCCAGTGGTTGAATGTATGATTTTGAGGCTAGACCTTCTGGGTTAGCACACGATGGTCGACGTCCATTCCGTTGAGTGGACATGTATATAATGCGATCAAATTTGTAATATTTCTTTCCATGTATTCGATGGTGTATTGTAATAATGCTTTTTCATATGGTGCATTGTAATAATGTTATACTGTCGCAGACATGTACTATTTATGATGAGGAACCTTTGTCATTTGACTATTGTAATAATGTTATCTGCAATGTGAAGTATGGTAACCCGTCTTTTCTTTTTACATTGACCCGTACGTTGGTGCAAAACATTTTATTAATTCATGAATTTTGTGTAATGCAGGTGCTTCAGCATGGCGGACGATGGTGGCGGACAGCAAGCTGATCGCTTATGGATCCCTCTGTGGACCAAAGACATCGGTTGCGCAAGAGTGCCGTTGAGGAACGTCAACTCCCACCCTTTCGTTCTATAGTACCGAAGGAGCTGCTGACTATCGATGCCCGATGGGTTAACAGGTCAGGAGTACAAATAAATGTCTATTCCATAATGAAAGATTACGATATCTTATTTATTATGGACATGCAGGTTACGCCTTGCCAGCTTGCTCCCTTTGTGCCGGATGCTGGAGGCAACGGCCCTCGAGGAGTCCTTTCGCGTCGGCATCAGTAGAAGCGGTTCTACTTCGACAGGTCTCTGCTTGCAGCTCTCGTCAACCGGTGGAGGTCAGAGACCCACACGTTCCACCTACCCTGTGGTGAGGTCGCCCCCACCCTACAGGATATGTTCTATATACTATGACTTCCCTGTGCAGGTGACCCAATGGTGGCTGTGGACGTGTCACCACTTTGGCGGGCTGAGCTGATGGCCAGGTACGCCAATATCCAGCGGCGGCCGGGTTACCCAAACTACAGGCCCATTGCAACATCAGTGACGCATGGGCCAACGAAGAAGTGGATACTGCAGTTTACGGTAATAAAATGCATAATTACATTCTTTTTTACCTAATGACGTGATGCATAATATTATTTTAACAAGCAGAGACCATCCACCCGGAGGCGAACGAGGCTACGGTGTCTAGGCACCTCGAGACCTACCGGCTTTGGCCATGCCATTCAGTGATATTCATACCGCGCATCGTTGTCACCCTCTCCATCTACACGAACCATCGTAGTCTGATGGCCGAACAACGGTCCACCGACACATGGATTAGGCCAAGTTGGTGGGAATCGTCCGGCCCAGGATGCCACACCTATTACCCATCGAAGGACCTTCCCATCAAAATGAAACAGAACTACCGCACGGAGTCAACCATGCTGCGGCCCGGCCCTCACATCTTTCGGGACTGACCCAAGTATGCATGTGGAATTGATGCAGTGGTACATTCCTTCGATAGGCCAGTCTCTGGTTGGATCAGAAGGAGATTCTACTGATGTCCTCTATACGCAGTGAGTTTACTTACCTTCATATAGAACGAATATATTTTAGGATGTCATATAACTTTATATCCTGCAAAACAGATAAATGATTGTCGTAGAGCATCGTGGATGGATGATCCTTTTCCAATGGCAACAGATGCATACATGATGGTTCTCCACGCAAGGATCGCAGATCTCGAACATCGTCTCGAAATGACAAGGCATACACTAGAGTTGCACGTCCGCACGGAACACTTGTGCCCAGCATGCTGGAGACAACGCGGTTAGCTAGCTGGCACCCACATGCTACGTACTTTTTAATTCCCCTAAGGCATGGTAGAAGTAAGACCGACACACAACTATAAGAAACGGCACGTGTGCCATGCATACCACTGTTTATGTATGTCATGCTATCGTCCGGTGTGTTTTCTTCGTACTGTTAATGTAGACATGCAGAGCATATGACTGTATTTGCACCTGATAATAAGGGTTCCGAATCTGTATGAATTCTAAACGAAAATGCTTTCTTTCTCTCACCGTCGATGCGCACTCCCGCTGATAACGATTACACAGGTCAGACATCGGATTCTCCCTATTAACAAGAAGAATGGGACCAACTGTCTGCGCGACGTGACCCATCACTGGTAAAGTGTCCTACTGCGACGTGACCCATCACTGCGAATCTGTGAACAATAATAACTCAGCTACGGGACACTGACGTGACCCATCACTGTCATGCATATGTCGGCTATTTCAAAAGTTTATGGACGACATATTAATGTCGGATGTGACTACACTACCACTACAAGAAAAATGTTGGTTCATGACGTCTCAAATACCTCGCAAAAAACCGAAAAGACGTCACTGTTTTTCTTCTATGACAAATTTATGACAAAATAAGAATCGTCATCTATATCGCGTCATGTTTGTTAACCGGTGACGAAACATGTGATTTTAACATGGATTGGCTGCTAATCTATGACGGAAGAATCATCATTGATTAGTTAACTTCTATGACGCACGAAATTTGTCATTGATAGGCCTCATTTCGCCAGAATCACACATTCAACCGGCTTAGATAGATGCCACGTGGGCATAATTTCGTCATTGAACATGCCTATGCCACGTCATCAGCCAGGGTGGTAGGTTATATGGCATGATCAGTGATAATCAACTGCGTCATAGATAGATGCCGGGTGGACAATAATTTCATCATTGAACATGTGTTTGCCACATCATCAAGTCACACAAAAATCAATAGTATATAGCAACATAGATACAAATTGGATTTCAATATTTTATTAGCTAAAAGTACATAGAAACACTAAAAGACCGGGGCCGTCGCCGCCACGCCAGGGGAAGCCGGGGCCGCGCGGCCACACGTGAAGGGAGGAGCCGGGTGGCTGGATTTGGGAGCCGCTGTGCCGTGGTGGAGGGGACCGGCCGGGGTCTGCCGCGCTGGAGGGGATCTATTCAGGCCAAACAAGGCGATGTCCTTGTTCAGGCCCTCCTTGACAGCAACCTTGCTCGTGTTGTGCAGCTGGCTCATTATCATTTTCTTCAGGCACTTGAAGTGCTTCGCCATCGTCCATCGGATCCGCGGCGTCCAGTTCATGATCGATGCCGTCGGCGCCGTCCATCGGATCCGCGTTGAGCAGGCCCTCGTCGGGGACGGTGCGGTCGACGTGCGCAGCGGCGCCGCTCACGTCGCAGATCTCTTCGAGCAACTTCTGTGCGGGGCCGAGGAATGGAGCGGCCGAGCACTGCCGCGTAGCACGGGGCCGGCGAACTGCCTCCTGGGCGGCGGCGGCGGAGGAGGGTTCGACGATGCGGAGAAGAGGGAGAGCGTGAAGTTCTGCGCCGAGATCTGTGGGAGCGGCCTGCGCCGCCATCCCGTGCGCGACCAGCTACACCTGCGCCAGCGACGTCGGGCTGTGCGGGGCTTTTACAGTGCTGGCCTAGGGTTTGTCCGTGTTGGGCCGGATTTTGAGCCAAGCCGACTCCAGCCCTAATTAACCTGTGAATTAATTGTTTATTAAATATTTCGGGATCGGTAGTTAGACAACTTTTTTTTCACGTCCAACACGCAGTGGGCTTGTAGCCACTTGATAGGACAAGCATCATGGCAGGAATTGTATCGTCACAGTAATTATATATATACAATGTTAACTCTAAACCACCAAGTGAACATCGGTTACTCTATTATATGACAATCAATATTGTTCTTTTATAACAAAATTTCTTGTTTGGTCACTAAATTATATGAGTTGAGGGTGCACGATGCACGTAATGATGAACAAAAACAAATCATCCTAAAAACGTGTATTTCCATGACAAAAGTTCATAATGTCACGGCGTATTCGTCATAGATAATCACTTTTCTTGTAGTGCACCTTTAAAACAGGCCCTTACTACACTGTCTGGTTGGACGTGACTACACTGTTGAAGTGACCTATCACTGCAAAGGTCTGTAGTGACACATTAAATCATCTCGAACTGTGCATTGCCCAATCTCACCTATTTAAACCCACCCAATCTCACTCCGAACAACACAACCAACAAGAGCATTATAACCACATCGGTTCACAAACCTCTCTGCATCAAGGCAGAGACATGGAGTTCCCATCACCACCAAGGAAGTCTCTCTTCGAATCTGTCCCAGAAGGTGTGCAGCCGCCCATGTGTCTATGCGGCAGTCCTTACATTTTGAGAAAGTTTCAAAACATGTCGTATACTTACGAGAGAAGGTATTGGAAGTGCGCGAACTAAACGTACGACCGAACAGCCGAGATGGAGAGGAAGGAAAAGTACCCTGTAAGTCACTTCTTTCTTAATTCTTCCGTAACGAACATATGCACGCAGATGCTAACCTCAATCTTATTAGCCTCCATTATGCGAGTTTGTGCAATATTTAGACGTGGAGCAGACTCTCAAAATGGAGCGGCAGATGCAGCAGGAGGCGGCTGGGCGTAGGGCCAGGGCCGAGGAACGATGGCAAGACGCCCTTAGGGAAGAAAGAAAGAAACGTGCGAGAGAAGACTTTGAGGCATAGCGCGAGGCTGACCGACAGCGGCAGTTCAATGAGCGTGAGGCAAACCGTGCCAGAAAGTGCGAGAGGGCTGCTAGAGCCAGGGAAGCAGGACCTAGCGCGTTTACGAAGGGGAAATACCCCCACTGCACCCAGTATAGTCTGATTACCGTGTATGACAACTATGTTTTTGTTTCTCCTAAGGCATGTAGGTTTAGGTATGATGCACTACTATGGTAAATTATTTTATGCATCATGCGTGCCATTGCTTCTATCATGTAATCCTAATTTGTATTAATTAATCTCCGGTTCTATAAAATCATAAACCGTTTTCGTATAAATGCTTGAAATAAATACCATAATCCTAAACATAGGATTATGGTATGAAAAGCCCTATGAAAAAATCTTCAATTTTTTGAAAAGCCCTATGAAAATGTACAGACTATAAAAAATTTATTTTCAAAAAATAAAGTAAATGATCTATGAAAAAAAAACTACAGTCCAAAGGAAAATTAAAACTAAACAAGCGAACAAAGAGGGCCTAACATGTGCATAAAATGGAGTGTCCCTATAAATTGAGCGCGAAAATTATTTACAATCGCCACAGCGAGCGCCGGGAGGATCGGGCCGGCCACATGGCGCCTCACGATGGCTTTCGCCGTCCGGGTGCTCGAAACCGTGGCTCTATCCGCTTGGGACTTCGCCGTCCGGGGTGGCCGAAACCATCCACTTGGAATGGCGGAAGCGGCATTTCACCTTCCCACGTGGCGGAAACCACGATCATAAACTACTTTCAATTTTTTTTAAAAAAAACCCTTAGCCACCAAGAACGCCCGTGGCGGTATCAAAAAAAGCCCTCTGGATAGACGTTTTTTATAAAACGCCCTTTGGATGGGCGTTATTTATAAAACGCCCACTGGACAGGCGGTATTTTCAAAACGCCCACTGGACGGGCCTGTCTCCCTGTTCGCTATTGTTCGTCTTGTTCGGCGTGTCTCCTATCTCCCTCCTAAAGAACCTTAGTTGACTTGGGTCAATATCCCAACCGTCGACACCGACCTAGACCCTAAGTAAGTAAAGAGAAAAATGCAAAGCATAGCACACAAGTAAAAGTTGAATAGTAAGAAAAAAATCTTGGTTCCTATTGAAGATTTAGCAATCTACTTTGGAAAAAATTGCTCAAATAATCAACAGTTAAACGGTAATTAATATAATAATCTACTGTATAAATTAATTGCACAAATGGCAGTGAGTCCCGCCACTGGGCATGGCGACCGCCGCGTGGCGTGGCGGGAGCAGAGCTCCCGCCACAGGGCATGGCTGCGGCCTGCTCCCGCCACCGGGTGTGGCGGTAGCGCCTGCTCCCGCCATCCCATGTGGCAAAAGCGACCGGTAGCTGCCCAAGGGCATGTCAAATTTATGCCATCAGGTATGCATGAGTACAGCATGTGGTAGCCATCACAGATACTAGTGCAGGCATGAAGGCAGTGCGCAAGCGATGTGACAACAGTGATTGTACTTAACTTGCCATCACAAATACTAGTGTCGTACTGCTGGCAGAGTATGCCAATCAGCTCTCACAGTGTTCATGTGTGGACATGAATCACCATGAAACCTATGCTTGCCTCTTGTAAATTTGACTCCCTTTGCCATTTTACGAAAGAAACACGAGTTAAACTTGATTGGAAAGAAACGTAATTTGATCTTTTAGTTTATTTTTTTTATTATAAAGCCCTCTAATTTTTTTTAAAAATAATATAAGTGAATCAACCCAGTTTTCAGAATCTCTCAAGAAATGCATTTAACATCCGGTTCATCTTAAAAATTATTTTAATTTATTTAAATCCTCTATCAAAAGCTCACAATTTATCGTGATGTAAGAGTATCCCTACTTTATATTTCCATGTTATTCAGTAAAATTTTCACGTTTTGGCTATATCTATTTAGATTTCACTTTTAAAGACAAAATCATATAAGCGTAGCCTCCTAGTGAAATGTATATACATACTAAAAATATAAGACGTGTATATATCAGAAAATGACAACGTTTGTAATTTTTTACTAATAATTAAGATAAAAATATATATACCAAATGTTGTATTATTTTAAAGTCATTTTTGTGAGGTTTTAAATAGTTTCTCTTAAAGTTTCTAAAATATGTTTTTAAAATACACACTTACACTTTCGTCGTGACAAAATTAGTCATTAATCAGATCAAAACTCATACTAATTATTTTGCCTAATACAATTTCATGTAATCCTAGATTGCGCCGTGCTCATAAGCTAAAAGTCAAAAGTCAGCTGAACCGGTGAGCAGTAATCAACAGTAATTTTTTAGACACAGAGGATAAAAAATTCAGCGCTGGTTTTCTTGTCACCCAAATTAACTGGTATAGATAACATTGAAAAATAAAAAACTTGCATCGGGCATTGTGCTTGTACTAGTTACGTCCCCGTTAGTCTCACTTGCCTTGCACCTACACGTAAACATCTCATGTCAATCGATCGATCTCTCAACCTCACACCGATAGGCTTGGAACTTGCGTTGGAAGTAGCTATTTTCCTTTTACATCAACCTCTTTCTTGAATCATGCACGCATGCCGCATGCATCTCTAGAAGCTATATATTTCTGGTTAATTAAATAAGTGACACATACCCTCCATACACACATGCACCCCTCGGCGTCGCGTCGAGCCTGCTCCTGCCATGGGGCTTGGCGGGAGCAGGCGCTCGAGCCATGCGGGGTAGCGGGAGCGGAGCTTCCGCCGTGCGGCAAGAGTTCCCGCCATGCGGCATGGCTGCAGCTCTGCTCCCGCCGTGCCGTGCGACGGCCGCCGTGCCCAGTGGCGGGAATGGGTGCTACTCCCGCAATTCTTATTTACAGTAGATTATTTTATTAAATACTATTTAATTGTTGATTATTTCGGATATTTTTCCTGTACTTTGTAACTCGCTGGAGCACTCTTATGTAGCTACTAGCTAGTAGCTAACCCGAAGGCCGAAGCTACGTTCAATTAATTACTAATGGAACCAGCATAATTACCTGAAAGCAATGCAAGATGATATGCTAATAATGCCACCGCATCACTCTTACCTAATCTCATGTGCTTATTATAACACGCAGATGACGCATGTAGATTTCACTCAGTAAAAAGTGTGTTAAAAGTCATATCCCTAAAGAAAAATTTGATTGATACGCCCACCGTATATGCCACCATAAGAATACATACCCTTACCCAAACTAGTAACAACGGCCAAAATAACGTTCTTTGAAAATTGAAAGCAAGACAGTGCGAAATCACTGAAATTTTGTTCCCAGATTCTCAGCAATTTCACAATCTTATATGCCCTTGTAGCTAGCATGGTCCTTGCCAGATCATCCCAAATTGCAAACCTTTTCAATTTTTTTTGCTACTTAATTAATGTGTTACAACGCTTCCTTTTGATTACTTTAGCCGCCTAGAGGGGAATGTACTCTCAAGCGTAGCTTATGCCGGAAGATATGGGTGAGAAATTATACAAATTAATGCATCAGATTCAGGCCCTAGCTAGATATAGAAATGCAAAAGCTAACTCCCTTTAGGGCTGAAAGATTAACAGCAAGTGTGTCCCCCTTTTGTCCGTACGAGCGTGAATCTTATTTTTATGATGTGGGGCAAAATCCCAGGGGTACCTGCGGAGTTTCTCAATTTTTTTTTAGAAAACATATGTATTTATATTATCTAGATGTAGCCTTAGGTAGTGTCCTAACATCCTTCAGATTGCTTAGCTTGGTTATGTGTAGATTAATCATTAATCATGGTTTTTAAGTGTTCTTGGCCATTATTGTTGCGTGTTGCACTGTTTGATTCTAAAATCCTCATATATGCCAAATGCAGCATACCAAGGCTCTAGCTGTTTGAACAAACTAGCAAGGTCTCCCCACACATGGCGCGGTGTGTATGGTAATAAAGTGTTTTGTCAGTAGTTAGTATTATCGTATTAACATGTACCCCTTTTTTACTTTTAGACATGCTTTTTAACCATTCGTCTTATTTTAAAAAACTATTTATGTATCATTTATTTTGTTATGCTTTGTTTTATCATCAAAATTACTTTAAGCATTACTTATGTTTTTATATATTTACACTGAGTTTTTAATTAAGACGAATGATTAAGGGGCATGTTCAAAAGTTAACGATAACAAATAAAAAAGAACGAAGAGAGTACATGTTTTCATATCTAAATTACACGATAAGCATGAAAAATTATACAATAAGAGTGGAAGGAAATTTATACATTCGATTCAAGTTGTTGATTCTAGAATACAATTGCACACCGGAAATCCTGCTATAACAAAAACAAAACACTTTTCATATGAATAAATATGTTGGATATGTGATCGTTGGCAACTGCCAAATCCAAAAATTTATGGGCCTAACGGCCTGAGCTGCACGCCCCGATCGGGGGCGTTCCAACAACTTTCTAGTGCGGCCCCCAGATGCACAGTGCTATAAATAAAGGGTTTTATGATTAGCCTAACGATGCCCTTAATCACTTCTCTAATCACCCCCTAAATCTCTATCCGATCTAGGAGCACCGTAACTGCTGGAAGGCCTCACTTCACCCTGCACGGCGTCCTGATCTTCGCTTCTCTACCCCGACTCTCCACCAAGCAGGCCACTTCAGCCTAAGAACTTCTCAACCTGATGGTGAGTTCAAGCAACAGTGAGGATCCTCTAAGTCTCGGTGTTTAATTTCTGGTCTAAGTTCTTGTTTAAACACTTCCGCATTAAGATTAAGATCTAGCATTTGGTATCAGAGCCATCTTAGCCTAATTAAACCCCAATTATGTTCTAAGTTAGTGCTTAGCCGTCGGATAAATGTTTTTGTTTTGGATTAATGTTTTTGGTCTCGGGTTTAGAAGGAGGGCAATTAGCGGAGTTAAATCTCGAATGTCGACAAACCCCAACTTTCATAATCCCGAAACCCAAATTTTGAAATCCATTCAGGGCCTGTTTGGATCCCTTAGCAGCTAATAGTTAGCAGCTAATAGCTAATAGCTGGCTAACAATTAGCTGCTAACAATTAGCAGGCCCCCTGTTTGGATCCATTAGCAGTTAGCTAGTTGGATAGTTGGCTGTGAGTGCAAAATTCCCATGCTACCCATATTTATTGGCAAAGAAGGTGGGGAGAAGGAATAAAGTGAGGGCAAAGCAGTCTTTTCACCATCTATTAGCAGTTGTTAGCAATTGTTAGCAGCCCAAAACCTGCTAATGGACTAATTGTTAGCAGCCCAACCTGCTAACAGTTAGCAGCAAATTAGCAGGGCCTGTTTGGATCCCTCCCTGCTAATTTTAGCAGCTACTCCCTCCATCCTAGAATATAAGGCACAACTGCTTTTTTCTTAAGTCCCGAAATATAAGACGCCTTCCTCGTGGAACGAACAGTGCAAGCTCCTCGTTTCCCGCCCATTAACTCTCGCAAGCCTGCATGCAGAATTACTAGACGGGCTGGCGTAGGGCTAATTACTGCATGGAGTAATTAGCATGCGTGCGTAGGGCTGCATGCGCGGGCTGCTGCATGCGCGGGCGTCCAATTACCAGACGGCTAGCTGGCGCACGCGGGCTGCATGCGCGGGCGTCGAATTACCTGATGGCTAGCTGGCGCGCGCGGGCTGCATGCCGAATGCAAAACGTCCATCAGGCGCGTCGGGGCGAGTGGTAATTAATTCACCGCGCGTTTAATTAGAGAAATAAAACCGTTTCTTGGTCTCTGTGTTGCTATCAGTTACGCCTTGTATTCTAGGATGGAGGGAGTAATTGTTAGTGCTAATGGATCCAAACAGGCCCTCAATTTTGGGCTCGGCTAAGACAAATTGATCATGTTTAAGTTTTAATTATTGATGTTTTGCGAAAGGGGAAATGAATCAAAGCCTAAACGAAAATCCCTAGTTTTTCTCCCCAACTCGAAACCCAAAATCCCCATTTTTCAACCACCCGAAACTCTAAAACATTAAGATCGGCTATGCCCAATGAAATTTGTTAGTGTTTTTGGATGGATAAGGATTAAAGAACAGCCTAATTTCATGAGAAAATATCATATTAGCAAAGCCCCAAAATTTGTTAGAATCCTAGAAATCAGATTAGGAAAATCCCGAATAAAATTTTTGGTTTTGGGCATACCTAAGTCAGTAGCCATTGCCGATGTTCTTCGGGCATCGCCAACGAGCTTCTGGTTGCTGCCGTTGCCTGTCCTCCCGCCGTGTCTCCTCCGTGCGTCGCCGCATCCCGCACGCGGCACAGTGGAGCGGCCCGGAGGAGGCACACGCAGCGTTGGAGCGCCACGCGCAACCGCCGGCGGGCGGTTCCGCTGCGCCGCCGTCTCAAGCTGACGCCATCACCATCACCTCTTAGCTCCGCGCGGTTTTTCGGATCGGTGGGTGGAAAATAAGGGCTAGGGTTTTCCTGAGCTGAGCTTAAGTTTCGGTGGGGCAATCTCGTTCGTCTGTTGAATTGGATGGGTCGGAGCCGCTCCAACCGTGCGTTGTGCGCCGTTTCGGGTCGCCTTTGCGTTGGGCCATGGCACCGCACGCGTGTGGACTTTTGGATTGGCCAGCGCCGCGCACTCGAAACTTGGCCACTCCGCGGACAAGTTATATTGGGCCGGCACATTTTGGGTAATTTTGCCAGGCCGAAATAATGTACAGTGCCTTAGTTTTAATTATGTTTTTACTGATGATTAAAGTTAATTGCCACTTTATGTACTGTTCATATTTTGTTTTGGGCCTGATAAATGCTAAATGAATTATGTTGAATAAAATGGTATTATAGCATAGTTTTATCTGAAATTTCATAAATTTGTTTGTTGATATCTCTAATTAAATGGAACCAACTAGAAATTTGATTAGATAATATTAATATTTATTTTAAGATGACTTGTTTTCCTGATTTCTGACCAAACTTGACTTTATGATTACATGCCATATTTTGGATAATTATTATTCTTTTAATTTCTACCCAACGGTGATATGATCTAGAATAATTTTGTCTCATAAAGTTTCTTACGCTTTTAAATTCATTACGATTTTTTTACTAACTATGTTGTATTTAATTTCTACCCAACGGTGATATGATCTAGAATAATTTTGTCTCATAAAGTTTCTTACGCTTTTAAATTCATTATGATTTTTTTACTAACTATGTTGTATTTAAAATTCATCTGTTGACTCTTCAATAGCTACCGATATCAGTAATATCCCTCGTCTCACGGGGAATAACTTTTCCACGTGGAAGGAGAGGATAGAATTGTCTTAGGGTGCATGGACTTGGACTATACAGTGCGTGAGAAAGCTCCCACCCCTCCCGAAAAGGGGAAGGAGAATTATGATGAGTTTAAGAAAACTTATGATGAAGAATCAAAGATATGGGAGTAGTCCAACCGCCTCAGCTTGATGATCATGAAGGGCACTATTTCTAAGGCCATTAGGGACGCAATGCCCGATGAAAAGGATGCCAAGAGCTATCTTAAGAAAGTGGAGGAGCAGTTTAAAGGCTCCTCCAAGGCTAATGCAAGTGTCTTGATCCAAAATCTTATTTCAACTAAGTATAATGAATGTGAAGGCATTAGAAAGCACATTATGGAGATGACTAACATATCCATCAAATCAAAGGCTCTCAAAATGTCCATCTCTGATGAGTTTTTGGTACATTTTATTATGACGTCTCTTCCTTATGAGTATACATCATTTAAGGTAAATTATAATACCTAAAAGGAAAAGCGGTCGATGAATGAACTCATCGCCCACTATGTTCAAGAGGAGGAACGTCTTAAAGCTAAGGGCATGGACATTGTCAACCATGTTGAACATGGAAAAAGAAAAGCCCAAAGCAATAACTATAAGGGTAAGAAGAAAGAGAACGTTGGTAGCACGTCAAAGACTTTTGAGAACAATAATGAGAAAACCACTACATCCTTGGAGAGTGGCCCTATATGTAATTTTTGTGAGGAGAGAGGACACATACAAAAGGATTGTGTGCAGTTTCTCAATTGGCTGTCCAAGAAGGATATTCCATACAGTGAAGATTCTACTCGCAAGAAGAGAAGGGAGGATCAGAAGAAGGGAGAGTGATCTCTCAAAGTTATTTCCTTTTAGCATGTTTTGGCACCTGTGTCATGTTGACATTTCTTTTATTGGTTATGGAATTAAACCTTGCTAAATAAGTTAGTAATAACTCTTTAACTTTTATTCAATTATTCATGTTTTCTTTCCATATTGTTCTTACCGATGAAACTTATAAGATATTGTTGGTGAGACATGTTCGAAATTGTGGCATTTTGTTTTAGGCCACATTTCGAAGGGGAAGGTTTATGTCTCATTAACAATGGTAAGAACATTATTAAGAATGATAAAATCAGTGGGAGCTTATATTTTAAGAATGTTGCCTCTAATTGAAATGGAACCGACGTGAAATTTCAATTAGAGATTAACTATATTTGGAATGGCTCGTTATTATATACGGACCAATGTTGTATACAGTCATGTGTCATCCCATGAGATTATTTAATGAGTAAAATACACGAGCGGTACTTAAACTATTAGTCGATTCTCATCTAAGTCTCCAATCTATGAAACTGCGGTTTTGGGTCCCTAATCTTTTTAACTAGGTCCGCTCCGGTCCAAACTTGCCACGTGACAACTCTTAAGCTGACGTGGCGCTGACATGTCACGTAAAATAGTTTTAAAAAGGGAAAATCGTTAAAAAAACATAAATATACGTGGAAACCATTTGCAAAATCATTAAAAACAATAAAAAAAAATCATAAAAATGTGGGAAAAATATTTTAAAAATAATAATAAAAAAAAATAAAATCATTTAAAACATATAGAAAATATCAAAAGAATCATAAAATACGAGAAAATCATAAAAAATGGAAAATCATGAAAAAAGCAAAAACATATGAAAAAATCATAAACATATTAAAAACAAATATAAAGACAGTGTGGTCGCCTTTAATCCCTCAATAGTTGTAAGCGTAGGACCTCTATAATCGTGGCGTATGGGAGCCCTAAATTGCTATTTTTTCTAATTTTTTTAAAAAAAATCTAATTGTTTTACTATTTTTCATATTTTTTATGATTTCTGAAATTTTTAGGATTTTTCTAAATTTTTAAGTAATTTATCTGATATGGACGGCCATGTCAGTGCCAAGTTAGCTCTAGGGCTGTCACATGGCAGTTTTGGACTGAGAAGAACCCAATTAAAAAGATTAAGGACCCAAAACTGTAGTTACATAGATTAGAAACCTGATGAGAATCGAATAATAGTTTAGAAACCATCCATGTATTTTAATCGAGTCAATTAATAGTGCCATATGGACAATGCTGGTGCCAGGGTGGGACCCATGGGCTTGGGAGGCCCGGGGTGGAGGCATTGCTCGTAGTTCATCACAAGCTGGAGGTAGAGGACGAAGCCGAAGCCATCAGACTTGCGCCAAGATCCATGCAGGCTCCAAGCACGAAGCATAAAAGTCATTAACAGGTTGAACCCACCCGTTAATTAACGGATCACATAGAATTTTCCCCGCGTACGGAATATATAGTCGTTGACCAGTGGGCCTCATCGGATTAAGTGGAGGTGTTAATTGGTGTCCTGCCTCCCTAGCACTAAACCGCATTACACGGCCTTCGATGTGACACATGCGCCGGTGTGCGCCCGGGCGCTTGGGCCGCCATCGTGGGCGGGCCCGTAATTGTGCGCTTGATTTCTCCACCGTTTAATTAGAAATTAATTCCAGTAAGTAATATTGAATTATTAAAAATGTTAGAGACCTCAAAATTCTAGAAAAAATTGGATAAATACTAGATGTGCTGCCAGGCATTTTTCCAGGCGCTTAAATTTGCTCCCCCGATTGAAGCCTTAGGCAATGTAAATCCTTCGATAATATGTTGTATCATGACGATTCCATAAAATATAGTATTAGTGGACAATAGATGTATTGACAAGTAAAGTTTTGCAGCTATTGGTGGAAAGGATGAGATCATTTGGACCATACATTGCTTTGCATTTACGCTATGAGAAGGATATGCTTGCATTCAGAGGGTGCACAGTGATAGAACTCCACTGCAGCTAAGTTTCTGACAGCCAAATCTTCGCCAGCTCTTTCTCTGTTAGTTGCCAAAGTATCAAACAAGGCAGCTTGAGCATGTTCAGAATAGGTGATGGAGGGGACACGAACTGACATGGCTGTACAGGGCTTTAGCTGTAATCTCGGTTAATTAATTGCCTATTGTAAGTAGCAGAAAGAGTACAGAACTAGAGGAGTAATGGAAGCAGCTTCAACACAACACTCGCTAGGTGCATTTTTTTTTCAGTTCTTTTCTTGGCATCATCTGTAACCGTAACCACTTCTCAAGTTTTATAGGATAAACTCAGAACTGTACGGTACAATGGGAACCATTGCACTGATACGGAGCTGATAATGCAATAGACATCTCATCTGTTTAGAACAAAAGAGCAACTTCTCGTAGCGCTGAATTTTCTTGCGGCGTCAAGTGTATTGCGCTCTACGTCGTACTGGAAATTCTTAAAAATGTGCCTTGCAATTCTGAACCGATTGCCAGTGAACGAAACACGTTGCAATTCTAATCCGGATGGCATCGAGGACATATTAATGAAGTTGTGCTGCATTTTATTTCTCTCGTGGCAACGCACGGGTATTTTTGCTAGTTAGAAATTAATTCCAGTAAGTAATATTGAATTATTAAAAATGTTAGAGACCTCAAAATTCTAGAAAAAATTGGATAAATACTAGATGTCCTGTTGGTTCTTCAAAAAATATTGCATTAGTTGTAGCACTAAAATAGACCCATATGTAGATAATAAAGGGTTATTTCAGGTCGTTTATTCCACAGTTAAAGGGCTGCAATGATTTTCTAATGATTAAAGTTTGTAACTATGTTAAAAAATCTATGAAATTCCTAGAAAAAGTAAATTACTCCTTAGGGCCCAAGAAAAATGTTAAAATATACAATAATGATAAATTACCACTAAATATGTTATTACTAGCCTATTCCCCATCAATCTAGATAAAATGATAGAATTTTCATTCATCGTATAATTATGATAGTTACACACATCCATCATATTTACTTTTATTTCGTTGTTCATTCGGTGTTAAATCTTGTGAATAGATGTAAACGACCCAAAAGACGAGTTTGGAGATGTTGAGGAAGATTACCAGGCACCGGGTTAAGGTGAGTTAACATTTCTTATTTTCTGTCTACACCTAGATTTTTAAACTATGTTGATTGTTAAAAAATGAATGCTATATGAAATATGCCTATCCTCTGTTGTCATTGATTATCAATTATGACTGACTTTACTATTATTTCCTTTGATAAACCTAAGTCTATTGGGTAATGACTCTAAACCTGCTTAATGGTAGAACTTACTTAGTTTGCTGACAGTTTGACATATTAACCGTCACCTATTGTGGCCACTTTGGTGACGTGTTTACCTAGGCTAACTAAGGGTGACGGTTTCATATATTATTGACAATATGCCAAACAGATGTCTTGGCCAAGCATTTCTTGACAAAGAACCTGATTAAGAAATAGGCCAAAAAGATGTAATTCAGTGATACGGCTCTATGCTGTTAGCATTCCAGAATCTATGAACATGGAAATGGTGGAGGAATTAAAGACAAACGTGCTAGCTTCGGTACTGAGCGACAACATAGGTCTTCCTTTTACATCCGAGAGGAGTCATCATCCGTACATAAAAGAAAAGTTGAAAATATATGTTAAGATGAAATCAGAAAGAGATGATATTATGAGAAGGGGGTGTGTTCCAAACAAATGCGGACAACGTTTAGAAAATGAGAAAAGAGAAAATTGCATTATTGCCACCTGAATTTGAAGCAATTCTCACTTGACCCCTGAACTTGAGTTTTACTTTTTCGCCCCTAAAACATATCTTTTGTTTGCACGGTTGCCCAAAAAACCGTCAGGGCAACCATTAAGTGATGACGTGCCACTTATGTGACCATTAACCGTTGATGTAGATGCCACATGCCAGCTGAATGATGATATGACAATCCACATGGCTAGTTATTGATGAAAAATTCATAAAAATAAAAATCATAAAAAAATCATACAAATTCATAAAACATAGAAAAATAATAGGAAACAATTCAAAAACGTCACAAAAATAGAAAAAATATAAAATATAAAAAATAGGAAACAAACTGTACAAATTCAAAAAATAGGGAAAAAAAGGAAAAAGCCAAAAAGGTTTTATGATTTTTTACTTTTTTAAATAATTTTATGAATTTGAACGATTTTTCCTCAAATTTTTATATTTTTTTTGAATTTTTATGACTTTTTTATTTTAAATTTTTATGAATTCCTACGATTTTTCAAAATTTTATTTTTTATTTTTTATGATTTTTTCATGAATAACTAGCCGTGTGTGTGTCGCCATGTCATTTTTTAGCAACCATGTGACATCCACACCATCGGTTAACGGCCACTTAAACGCCATATCAGCCCTTAACGGTTATCCTATGGTTTTGGGGCTACCATGAAAATAGAGGCAAGTTTGTAAGGGCGAAAAAGTAAAACTCAAGTTTAGTGGGCAACAATACAATTTTCTCATGAGAAAATATACAGTCATTTTACACAGCTCGGAATGTTGACTATAAAATCTCAGGAAGCCGGAAAAAAGCAAAGTAACCATATATGCAAACTGAGTGATAGAATCCTCCCTGTTTTATACCGTTGAAGAAACAATGCATCAAGTATTGATAAATCACATATACGATGTTTAGACCCAGCCCTGTGGCACGTTAGAATACATATGTCATCGATACAAATAGCATAAGCACACGAAGAAAAAAAAAAGAAAATGTACCAACTTTAATTAGTTCTTGTTTGAAGCAAGGGGATGCGGGTGCACCGCCGAGGGAGGGGGAGATGTGGTCGCATGGAGAACTAGAGACAGACAGAAGGGGCGGCTAGGGTTCAGGGCGAACAGGTGTTGATATCGTGTGTATATAAAATCGGGAAATGAAAGGGGTTTTCTACAAAATTGCATAGGCGTCCAGGTAGCCACACCAGCTGTCGGATCAAGAGGAACTGCGGTTAGCACCTTGTATAGAAGGGTTGATGTTTGGCTAGGCAAGATCGAATCTCCTGTAATGTAACACTGTACAAATATGTATACAAGTCGATTTTAGTCCCGGATGTTCATCTTGTTCGCCAGGGTTTCTTTTCCATGGAAATTCAAATTTGTTTTTTATAAATAGTCTCTAGTGCAAATTCTGATCCTTTGGGACATGTAAACCAGGTTGGTATATATCGGACCACTTTGTTCTTTGCTATTCCAATTTGTTGTTTACATCTTTACACTTAAAAAAGCAGAAAGACAAGAGACAGAATACACAAATGAATGAAAAAATATATAATATTTGCATAGAAGTTTTCAGGGTATTTTTCTCTTTTCAACGGAGGAAAATATTGGTTTTAGACTTACTCCAGGTAAGTCAGTGAGTGTAACTGAGCAACTAATGTCACGCAGAATCAAGTGCATGAACATTATTTCAACAATGTTGACACGAGTCTTTTTGTTGCGACTAGACTATTAGGATTACAAGGACCTCCAATTTTTGCCTTTGCATGCCTTTATTCCAATGGATGGTTAGGAGTTCTGAATATCATGTTCAAGACACCTTAAAACTCTCTGCATAGAAATATGTCCCTCAAAGCTTCGCTTTATTGGTTTGCTGACTCTTTGCCGAGCATGATCTGAGTTCTTTAATACTCCCTCCATTTCAAAATATAAGGCGTATTTTGACTCTACAAATATCTTTAAAGGTAGAGTTTAACTGTTAGATTCCTCTATTATATATTATGAATTGTTATAATATAATATTGTATCAAAAAGCACTTTGAAATATGAACAATTTGATACAACTTTGGTATACTAACGATGCATATTATTTGATTTATTTATGGTCAAAATTTACTAAATTTGACTTTCCTTCGGTCAAAATACGCCGTATATTTTGGAACGGAGGGAGTATGTCATTATATGCTCGCAAAGTCGAACGGACAAAATAAAAAATAAGTTAAAAAACAGGGCTCCAATGGGCTCGAGACCTGCTTTATCCCGGTCAATCTTTGCTGTTCCAGCTGTTCCAATAAAAAAAACGGCCCATTATCCCGGTCAACTCTTCATGGTCATCCAAAATTTTTCAAGATTATACATCAAATCGTTTGACCTCATTAATCAATTTAAATCTTTCATCACATAGTACTTTAGTCGCATTTGGGAAAAGGAGGAGCTTTGCATTACTTTCATCATACATTCACCAATAGTATGACAGACCAAACTACACGGCTAAAAGGGGTTGGAATAGATGCCAACATTTTCGACGCTTTCTTAATGGAATGAACCCCTTCAAAGCACTTCAAACAAAAAACAACCCCTTTTGTGTAATACAACAAACAGTCAAACACCTTGTGGGCACAATAGAAACCACCTCAAAACAATCAAACTCTTTGATTTATATAAACCAATGGGCTATGGAAGATCACCAAGAAGGTAAAGATCGCAACTAGGCTCAACAACCGATCCAATGCATAACTTTACCTCTTGCAGGCATTTCGTCAAACACTTGGTTGACGGAGATGGAAACCAACCAAAACGGCGTCTCTAAGAGATCTAGATGGAGAAAAATGATTCACAAGGATAGCCCTATCCTACAGCGCAAGTTTAGAGGTATGAACACGCAAGAAATCAATCAAAATCATCTCATAAATATCTCTCCAAAAAGCAACTCGCAACTAGCAAAATTGAGAGCAAATCAACACAAAGCACATATGGAGAAAGATGATTTCATTACATAGAGAGTTAGGAAGATTACAAGCCGCACTTGCCAGCCACAAGCTTCTCTTCAAATGCCACCCCTCTCTCTCCCAACTCAACCTCTAAAAATATGAAATTTTTTAGTCTAAGGGATGCCTTGAGGGGCTCCCCTACCCTCCTTTTATTGGCTTATGGGTGAGACCAAATAACCCTAGGTCTCATCTTCACCCTTGATATGAGGATGATTAGTTTAAGGAAAATACGTGCCATATTTCTTCGGAAGCATCCTCACAACTTCCTTGTAGCTTCCTAGTCACCTGCTCACGCTTGGGCCCACTAGTCAGTGCAGCTTCGCTGCCAAGTAACCGACGCCTCAGCCTCCAACTGTCTTGGATCCTTACCACAGCAAAGTTTCTCTTACATGCCATCTCATATGACCACCAAGTACTAAATCCGGTCGCCTGCACGCCCCCGAACACCCAAACCTCCAATTCACCAACACAAAACGACGACAGGTACGCACCTACCGACTTCTGCATCATAGAGATGGGTCCAAACCAACCATTTACCTTCTCCTGTAAGGTTAGCTTCATAAAACATCATTAACATTGAAAATCGTGTGCATCAAGATCATCAGAATGCGGTTTGACCCAATAACAGCCTTGGCACGACTTCATCGGACGTAGTCCGGTCCCCACCAAACCCAGTCTGGATAGGCTCAAAAACCAAGTCAATCCAGACACCGGACTTCGTACCGTCACTCAACAGACACAACGACTCCCATCAGAAACAGTCTGATCCACATCAGACTCCGTATGCAAGAACCGTTTATATCATGACTGGACACAGTCCGACCACCATCGAACTCGGTCCGACCAAAACATAACATGAAGATCCTTGTTGTCGGACTAGGACCAACCCGGCCCGCTTCGCTCTAGACAAAGCCAAAAACACTCCAACGGACACGGTCTGAAGCCTTTGGACATAGTCCAATGGAAGATCTAGGGAGAACCATCGATACTGCAAGACCTGAGCAGCCCCAATCCGCTGACTCCGATCACCATCAGACTATGTCTGTCGAACCTGACTGAACCCAGTCCGATCACCATCGGACTCAGTCCGACGAACACTTTTACACTCCTCCTAACTTAGGCCCTGTTTGTTTGAGCTGCAGCTTCTCTAAAAGCTGCTTCTAGGAAAAGCCAGAAAAAACTAGCTTCTATGAAAAGCTCAGATCACAGTACAAATTGGGCTTTTGGTGGCTTTTGGCTTCTTTAAAGGGGGTTCCAAAAGCTGGCTGTTTGTTTGAGCTTCTGACTTCTGAGGCTAAAAGCTGGCTAGAAGCTGAAACAAACAGGGCCTTAGTTTGATTCGTTCGGACTCAACGTAGTCATTCCTGCTTTTCCTCCACTTTCGGTTAGATTAAACTCTATGTTCGGACTATTTCAAGGAAAAAAACATCAATGACTACTGAGGATGCTCCAACAGCATGTAAAATACAATGTATTGATTTAGCTCCTTTTGTTCGGGGTTTGCTTGTTTGTTAAATTGTGTATTTGGGTTTATATTCTTAAGGAGTTTGGAGTGAGTTAATTCATAACTGCATTCTACTCTAAAGAAAAGTAACACCGGCTTTTGGAATACATGAACCAACATAGGGATGGCAATCAGCTCGGATATCTCCGGATACACCTCAACCATACCCGAACCTGAAACCCGAGGATACCGCACACACCCGAACCCGAAAACACTTATGTGTACAAACCCACGCCCATACCCGAACCCAACGAGTACCCGATACCCGATGAGTGCCCAAATTGGAAGAGAGAGGAGGGGAGAGGCAGGAGGGGAGAGGGGGTGGGGTGCGGCAAGGGCCAAATGGCGACTCGGGGGCGGGCGGCGCGGAGAGAGAGAGGGGGCGTCTCATGGGGCGACGGCAGGGCCGGTACAGAGAGAGAGAGGAGCGGAGGGAGAGGGGATAACCTGTAGACGGCGGTGATCGAAGACGACGATCTACGACGTGGGGAGGTTAGGGGCGGCGCAGTGACGCGTGCGTAGGCAAGGGCGAAGCGGCGCCGATGGGGTGGAGAGGGAGGGGCGACGCGATGCGGGCATGGGGGCGGCGCTGTTGTGGTGGAGGCGAGGGGGTGGTGCGGCACCGAAGGGATGGAAGCGGAGAGGCGACGCGGCCCCAATGTGAGGAAGTGAGGGACGGGCGGCGTTGTCGTGGTAAAGGTGAGGGCGTGGTGCGGCGCTGGTGGGATGGAGGCGGAGAGGTGACGCGACACCGATGTAGGGAGGTGAGGGACGGGGGGGCGCTGTCATAGTGGAGAAAATTTTTACTGTTTGCCCATAAAATATTCGCCAAATAAAAAAATACCCAAACTTTACATGCAATTTGAAAAATACCCCTAGGCGCCCCGGCCGAGGGCGGCATAAGAGGCGACGGCGCTTTGGCGGACAGCGCCAAGGAGTAGGCGCCCCCACCCAGGACGCCAAGGGGGTAGGCGCCCTCACCCAGGGTTCCAAGGGGCAAGGCGCCACGGGCCGGGGCGCCAGGGGCCAGGGCGCCCTGGCCGGGAGCGCCAACCCGCACTTTGTAGTTAGCTGCACGGATCCTTAATTAAGGAGGCCAATTTAATAAGTTAATTAAGGATGGCGGCAGGGAATTTTCTACTAATCAATTAACACGCTGATCTTACCCCTAGCCAGCGCCTGGGGGCATTCTATTGCTTGATCCTCCAATTAGGTTTTGCTCAAGTACAGAAAGCACGTGCATGCATATTTGCATGCCACGCTGGCTAGCTAGTAATTAACTGGGAGGCACTATTAGGCAAGCGCATGTAATTTCTGTATTTGTGTAGGCATATGTCGCGTACATGCATGCATACCTCGCGCAAAAAAATTTCACTATCGCAAAATATTTTTTTCAATAAATGGAAATGTGAAAAAAGTAGAAATTTAGTGAAATGTTTTGCGCTTATACGATTTCGCAAATTATATGAGCAAAAAATCTTTCGACGTGAAAAACAGAAAAAAAAAAATAAAATTTATAATAAACAGAAAACAAAAAATCTATAATAAATAGAAAACAAAATAAATCTATAATAGATCAGTCCTCGCGCAAAAAATTCCACTATCACAAAACATTTTTCCAATAAATAAAAATGTGGAAAAACAGTAGAAATTTAGTGGAATTTTCACTAATTGAGTGCTAACTATTGGATTAATCCTGACGCACCCACGGTCCAATTTTCACTAATTGAGTGCTAACTACTGTAAAAATAATTATGTTCTATGCAAGTTTTATATAAAATATCCAATTGTTTATCCGATCTCAACCCATGACCGATCTATATTCGCCTTGTATCTGTATCCGGGATCCATATCCAGCATATTCATATATGAATTCGTATCTAGGAAAAATACGTGTTAGGATACGGGACAGGTACTATCCGCCTGTATTCAATCCGTTTGAGCCATGAACCAAACACACCTACCCATCTCTTTCACATTAATAAAACATTAAATGAAAAAAATTGGATTATAAAATACAAAAAAATCAGGTGAATATAAAAATAGATAAAAATGGATTGGTTTGGATTTTACATGAATTATAAAGTTTGTTTCATGTAATTTGGACGCTATATGAGATTGATATAAAAATTAGTGAGAAAAAAAAAACAAATGAACGTATACTACGGTTGGCTAATTAAGTAGCTACGGGCGTTGGCTTTACCACGGGTGTACAGGGGGGCGGCTTGGCGCTCTCGCCGAGGGCGCCCTGGGTGGGGACGCCTACCCCCTTGGCGCCCTGGGCTGGAGCGCCTACCCCCTTGGCGCTATCCGCCGGAGCGCTCTGCCCTTTATGCCGCCCTCGCCCGGAGCGCCCAGGGGTATTTTTGCAATTAGCCGTAAAGCTTGGGCATTTTTTGGTTTGCGAAACTTTTTATGGGCAAACAGTAAAAATTTTCCATAGTGGAGGTGGAGGGGCGACGCAGCACCAGTGGGGTGGAGGCATAGTGGCGGGGCGGCACCGACACCCAAGTGGAGGACCGAAGGTGGAAGGGCTAAAGGACAAGGGCGACAGCTAGCTGTGGGTTGTATGCGGTTTCTTTCTCAGCTAATATATATATAAAAAAAAGATGGGACTTACATGTTAGTTAAGAACTCTAGCAACCCATGGGTACGAAATTGAACGCCTACCTGAACCCGAGTTATTCGAATACCTGAACCCGAAAAACCCATGGGTATAGTTTACGACCCATACCCATATTCATCGGATCGAATACCCATAGGTACCCATACCCATAGGTACCCATACCCATAGGTTTTTGTGCCAATACTAAACCAACAAAGTGGATTTTATTTTTCACTACTAGAAATCAGAACTACTCCATGTAGTTTCATAATACTTGTCGTTTTGAACATTGACACGGTTATTGAAACATAACTTTGACCATAAATTACTAATAAAATATATCTAAAAAATCATAAAATTTTGACATTGTTAAAGTATTTTTAAGACGAATTTATATGCATGATTTTTATGTACACAATTCAAATAGTTTTAGATATTTTTATAGATAAAGTTTTAAAATTTTGACTTGGTACAAACCTAAAATGAATTATGAAACTAGAGGGAATAGTAAAGAAGATAATTACAGTTAGTTAATTTATCTTCCAAATAGGGCTACGTGCCCACGTGGTAAAAGAAGTCACCCTGCAGCCTGTCACATCAATGAAGATCTTATACCATTTGCATCCATTCGTTTCAAGCTGAATTACCTATGCACTAATCAGAGTTTTGTGCACTACATATTGTGATGCATACAGAGCATTGAAAACTCAAAACATATGCATATTGTGACAGCAATACATTTCCAAGACATTTCCCTGTATGATACGGAATGAGTACAACCATTCAAGTAAGATACGGATTGAGTACAACCATTCAAAGAACACTAAAAATTCACGCATACTCTGCCGTTGTCATCTGTTTTCAGAATATACAAACCGTGCCCGCGGGATAGAAGCAAAAAAGGCACACCAGGAGAAATGTAGCTTTACCATGGAGTGCTACTTACAACTTTGTTAGTTGCAACGAATTGCCAACTCTGATCGATGGGATTATAATCCCTATCTGTTCTCATACTGCCCAAAGTACCTTCCTGATATTGCAATGAGTATGTTCAGCATAACGACTTCATCGTCCACTTCCGATTTGGTGGTGAGGATTGTTGCACACTTGCGCAGCAATGACCTCATTGAAGCACATGTCGCTGCATCCAAGGGAGTATCAACAGCAACGCAGAGTGCAAATAACCACAGGCAGTCATTCCTAGATAGTGTATCCAAGCTTTGAATCATATCAATGTAGTTCCGCAGTGTTGCACCCCTTGAAACTGCATCCATGCTGAGAAGCATTGTCACTGTCGGCTCTTTCTGCAGCTCAGAGTTGCCATGAAGTTTTGATTTTTTCTGTCCAGCAGGTAAATATGGCCCATCAATGCTCTCCAGCTTGGAGAATGCCTGCAGAAAAGAGATCCATACATTATCAGTACTTCAAACGTGATTGTGAACAAAGTAATAGATAATAAGAAAAAAAAGTCCATATATAATGAATTGAAGTGATCATCAGAAAATGTGGATGCATTTCTCTGACCGAAAAATTTTAAGTTATAAATCATAGTGCGTTTTTGGATATAGGAATATTAAGAGGTGACAGTGCTTTCACTGTCATCCCGAAGATACCTATTTTCAAATTCAAACCATCAATAAGCTTGGGCCGCTGACACCAGTTGCACGGACATCACTTAATTGTTAAGGATTTTGCTCCAGTTTGAGGCTGTGTGCAGTTAATATGACATGCAAAAAAATATTGTTTGAAGAGTGACTAAGTTGATTGTACCCATCACTGCCTCTAAACATACTAACATCACTGACATCCTACTCTTAGTAATGTTTCTGGCTTGAAGGGTTTTGTATTACTCAATCATGTTGCACAGATAGAGGTTCAGAGTTGACCCCGAATGCTAAATAGCTACAGTGTATATGGTATATGAAGCAAGTCAATCTTAAAACCAGATTTCATAACAGGCTACTATTACTGCTATTATTACAAGGTACATTATCAGTACAAAATAATTTTATAATTTTCAGGTCAATCTTATGGTAACAACTCTCCCATCCAAATTAAGGATGCCCATCCCCATTTATTCCGCCAGAAGAACATGTTAAACCGCAAGGACCAAGCTTATAGCAAAGCGGATGCCATTGCTACAAAATACATGTAAATACATTTTTTTTTTCAAACAGCAGCAAAGGACACACGGAGTTTTGTCCTTATAAAAATATTTAAAACTTTTTTAAAAAGTAAATCCGTGGTTAGATTAAGTTGCATTTTCTAAATGGCAATGTAAAATATTTGATCAATACAATGCAAAATATAACTTACCAGCCTTGTCTGCAAAAAATAATTCATAAACATGTCCTCCCAGTCCTTCGATGAACACAAATCACGCGAGCAGTGTGGTATGTTGGGAATTTCTGGCATGTAAGGTGTCTGCTCATGTCTAGCTGTAGTCAAATCTACCTTGGCCACCTTCACTCCAGGAATTTGGTTAGCCTCCCACCTGCAAGATGAAGTTGATGGGGCACATGTCAATGATATGGTAGTTTTACATGAAAAATACACATTCACCCACAGTAGTTCAAAAATAAGAACATTCATGTCGATGTTTGTTGTTGGCAATATATTTTATGGGGCTATGCGCTGGATCCAAACTCGGTGGTAACACAAAACAAGAGCTTATACAGGTTCAGGCCCTCGCGGAGGAGGTAATGCCCTAGTCCTATGATCTGGGATTATATTGTTGTGTATGACGATGAGACGATCCGATGATCTCTCATTTGGTTGTTCGATCTCTCGATCTAGGGTTCCCTACCCGTCTTATATAGTTGGGGTTAGGGTTACAAGGAGTCCTAGTTGGTTACGAGATAGGGATTCTATCTCTATCTTTTCTTGCTGAATACGTAGATATCCAGGATTACAATTGTGTCTTCCTAATCAGGATTAAACTCTTATCTTTATCCCTTCCTTGCGGCACAAGTTTAGCAGTAGTAAAGGCAATACCCGTGCGCATGTAGCTAGCTCGACCCATAACGGGTTGGGTGGTCCTCACAGCGAGCCATGTAGATACTCGGGGTCTATGTAATCCACAATTCATTTATTCCGATGACAGAAAACAAAGAAATTAATAACTATTTGAAAAATGAAATCAAGTCACACTTTGACATGTATATATATATTTTTTTTTTTGCAAGTGAAATTGAACTGCAGTGGGCAGTCAATGCACTTTTTTTTTTGGGTGCACGGCATGCAGTAGAAGTCCAGATACTTTGACCTTTGTGTCATGTAGATATATGATTATGCAATAAATAATAGGGCCAACAGAACAAAACATCTAAGAAGACTAACAAATTTGATGAAATGCCACCAAACATAACTTCTCTAATTAATAGTTTAATGAAAATGGGCTAGCTTGGTCGTAAACATCCCCGTTTAAGTTAAATCGGTCCCTATGATACAAAACTGGGTGAAACTTGTAACACCTCGGTTCCTCGAGCTCGGAATGCTACCAAAGCATGGCACTCATTCTAAGAAAATACCGATTTTCTTAGAATTATTAAAAAAATCAACAATGTTTTCCCACAAAAATGGACATCCAATCAATAACATATAGCACATATATTCATAAATCATCACATAAGAACAAAACCAACATTTTCTATCCATCTAAAAATTGGAACAGCTAGTACAAGTCAACACTTCACCATCACTCAAGCAAGAGATCAATTCTTATATCATACGCCACAGGCTTAAGGAGAAACCACATAACTAGTTTTTACATGATTATCAAATAACAACAGAAAGTGACATTGACCCTATGTTAAATTAAAGTGCTTAAGTGACGTAGTTTCAATGTCATGTGCAAAAGGTGTGCTATGCCCGTTTACATGCATGTCATTCTACAACGACAACAGCAACAACAAAGCCTTCTATGTCCCAAACAGGTTGGGGTAATTTAATAGCTTAGCTTATTGTGATGAGAGGCATGTGTGACCCATGTGGATTGGATGTGCTGGAATAGTAGCACTTTACTAGTCTAGAAAGCGTTACACCAGTATATAGGTCTCATAGGTCCAAATATAGCACCTCGGGTTAACCCTTGTGCACGAAGGTCAAAATTCCAAGTGCGATGCTATGAATGTGCGGGCCAGCCTCGCAAGTCGGTTGAGCTCTAAGCAAATTTGAGCTAGGGTGACACATGGTACCAAAGCATCAACCCTCAATGTGCGGGCGCGTGTGGGCTTAGTTGCGCGAACATGTAGCGCATGGTTCGTGTGGATCGGAGTGGTCACACGGCATGGCATATGGGTCAGCACCGGACACACAGTCGCACACCGAGAGATCCTAAACATTTGCCGCATATGCGATGCACTGGCGAGGGCATTGAGAAGGCAGCAATTGGATGAGCAGCTCCTAAGTGGAAAGTATTGTTAGGCCCGCAAATCAGGTGTTCTACAAGCAGAGGCGATGTGGTGGGCCTATAGGGCCGGCCAAGCCAGGTTTGCTAGCTGAGTCAACGAATGGCTAAGGTGGCCAGCGTGTGGATCACTCTCATCCACAGTGCTAGTTTGTTAGCTAGTCTTATCTCTTTGAATAGTTTTTTCCTTCCTTTGTAGTCCTAGACAGTAGGGTCGGTTGAGTCTATTGAGTATGTAGCTTGGTGCCTATGCGCAAGAAATAAAGAGAAGAAAGCTAGAGAGAAAAGGCACGTTTTTGTGCCACCAAACCACAGCCCTAGGCGCTGCCATCAATAACCAACCAGTGGCTCCGTACAACCATTACCATAGGGCGACGACGACTTCCTGCGGAGCCCTACTCCCGCTCTAGATTTCAGTCGGACACTCCGGCATTCGATCGCAAACACACACTTCCTTCAAGTTTGCTATTTTTTTAGAAAATGGTATAGATAAAGTGAATTTCAACACAAGAAATACAAAAGTGCAAAGACGACTTACAATTTAAATTATGATGAATCACATGGGACTTAAGAGGACAATTTGCTTTTGTAGACCTAATGTTATTTGGCACTAACTCTAGATTAGAATTCCAGAAAAGGAGCTGGGCCAAACAACACTGTACCAGCTTATCTTCTTATCTTAACTTTTCATCTCACCTACGTGCAACACAAGCATCTCCTAGTAAAAAAAAATGTTAAGAAAAACCTTAGAGCATCTCCAAGAAAAGCCCTCTATGGGTTGCTATCTCTATATATTTTGGGATTTCTCGAAAAAAAACAACTCCAACAATGGATCCTATCTTAACAAAAAGCCCAAAAAAAGTTTGGAGCCCTAAGAAGTTAAACATGGCAACTCAACTGTCAAACCCTATATTTGGTTTTACTATGTTTTGAGGAGCAATAAATGGACATGTTAGTTTAATTAAATGGATATACATATGTTTTAGGGCTGATTGTTGAAGTTGATATATTTTTTGAGGCCCTAAAACATTTTATTGAGTGCCTAAAATGCAACATAGAGCTCCCTTTTTTACTATCACTCTTGGAGATTCTCTTAGAAAAGGAGTCCTAAGCACATTATAAGTTGAATACATAAAAGGTGACAAAATACAAATAATGTAACTCAAAAATAAACCACAGCCAGGCAAGTATGTAGTCCGAAGCAAACAAAAAAATACAGATCATGATGGTAAATTAAGTGACAATCAGTCAATGACTCATACCCTTGTGTAAACATAATTTGAAGCTTAACAACTAATATTATTTGTGAGAGATCTTACAACAATCATTGTATGATTTTGATTTTGAAAATGTAAAATTCAATGACCTTAGGGCAATAGGGGTATGATAGAATCTAATATGGTTAGATAGTACCGCATACTGATACATAAACCTTTTTTGTCAGCTATGGATACGGATACGAATAAAGCCAAACATAGATACAAATACATAGACATGGATAGAGTCGAATACGGCTATGTCATCTATGATTGATATTATCAAATATATTCAGAACAGATTTTACTCAGATAATATGTAAAAATGTATACTTCAAAAATCATCTATACAATATATGTTTTTTTGAGGAACATCTATATAATATGCGTTGTCCGGTGTAGAGTAGTGTCGTCTACCTGTGAGTGGGACGGTCCATATTTTTCTGACATTAACAATAGGATGTTATCCGTCATTATCCATATATGTACCTGTATCGCAAAAAATAGCCGGATATCCATAAACTATCCAAATCGCTATATGATGGATTACCGTACCATTTCAACCCCTAGAGGGCAAGCCTTAAACGATGACCAAAATTACGAGATGGACATGGAAGTATGTCAAGGAAGTGGCACTGCCACCCCCCAGTGACCAGTAATCTAGTGTGATACATCATGTTAAGCAATCCACCAAAGAATGCAAAATAGAAATGTGAATGCATGCAGGAAGCCAAAAGCATTTCAGATCCTTATAACAAAACTCACGAATTTAAGGACATGCAAAAACTGACCAATCTAAAACGGTGAGGAAAGCACACCTGACACGGCGAAGATACTCGAAACCGTCGAGGGGCTCACCAGACTCGAAATCAGGGTCCCCATCAACCACAAAGGCAGGCTTCAGAATGCCGTAATCATCATCATCGCTGTCTTCCTCATAACCCACACCCTGATCAAATGGCTCTCCAGTCACTTGATGCACCCCATTAGGGCCATGAACAGCCTCCACATAATGCTGACGGTGAACCCCCAACTCCTGTGCCTCCTCATCTCTCCACGCAGGTACCTCAGTCACTTTTACAAGATCGCAAGCAAAACAAAGAAAAAGGTAAACACAATCACTGGCGACATAAACTGGCCAAAAAAAGATCAAATCTTGCGGCAAACTTCAGAAGAGGGAAGAAAAGCCACCCGTAGCCGTGAATCGGGGCGCCACCGCATCGGGATTCCTACTCCCGCCCCAGGAAAATCCTCCCCTGGAGTTCTTGTTCGGCTTCTTCCCCTTCCTATTCATCGGCTCCCCGCCCGAGAGGAGCCCATCGTACTCGCCGGAGAAGCCGGCAGCCGCGAGGGCGGCGTACACCTCGGCCCACCGCCGCACCTGAGCCTCCGTCGACGGGGCGCCCTTGAGCGCCTCAAGCTGGGCCCTCGCGTACCTCCTCCGTACGCCGAACCCCTCGACAGCCGCGGCCATGGGAGCGACGCCGTGCGCTCGCTGTGGTCGGCTCCTCCTTGCCGAAGGCCGCGCGCGCGGCGGCCGCCCAGCTTGTCTCCGCCTGCGTGGCCCTGCTTCTCCCCGCCGCGCTCGCACGGTGAGGGGACGGAAGACGAGAAGAGGAAGCGGCGTTGTGGAAGCGGGGGAGAAGAAGAGGCGGTGGCGGTGGCGGTGGCGGTGGCAGTGGCGGCGCCTCTGGACTCTGCAATGTGGAACTCCTTGGTTGGAATGTAAACGGGAGTGGCATTTGCAGGCCCAATTTCGGAGGAAACGGAATTATAGACTGCCTCAAGGCCCGTTATCTAATTTCGTGTTCGCATTCCGGCCCATGGAATAAACTGATGTCAAACTTTCTTTTTGATTTTTTTCATGTTATCGATCACCATTTCCATTGTGTTGGTACTTGGTTAGTGTGTTAGTAATCGATTTGTTTAAGCTGTTGGTATATATTTGGAGTTGGAATCAACATTGCATTTTTTAGGTTCAAGGACAATAACACGTACTTAATTTGGAAAATTGGTTATTTGCCTCAAAAATACTTAATCTGGCAATCAATGATATGCCCCAAAAATGCTTTAACCTCAATGATATGCCACCAAAGTATCAATTGATCTTCCATTTTTATTTATATTTTTTTTTTGCAAAATTGACTATATTTTGTCAAATGTGCAAGTCCACCGACTCCTCCACATCGCTCTTCTAAAAGCCTATTTTGCATCCACCCTATCCATCCCTATAAAATTATTTCACAATTTACACTATTCGTGAAAAATTTCTTCCCTCCAATAGCGCCTATATCCGGTGCTGCAATATTTTATAGGGTCCCTAGAATTGCTTTGGCAAGGAGAGGAGAAAGGTCCTCTACCATTCACGTAGCGTTAGCCAATATTACTTGTTTGCACGTAGTTTCATTTACTCCTTTACTTGCTAGCAGGTGAAAAATTATAGCAGATTTTTCTATTCCAAGTGAATTTCTACCACCATTTACATATGAAAAGAATAGGATGTCCAATGGGAGGTGAATTGGGTTCTTTTTTTTTAATTTACTGACTAATTAACAAATATAATGCTTTTGTTCAAACCATTATTAAATGCAAAAACTAAAGGCTAATGTCTAAACACAAATTTTTAGGCTAGGTGATGGCAAGTCTAAATGACGTGAATTAAATACAATGGGAGCCAACATGGGCACCTTAGAACAAGAATTAACTAAATTGAATAAAATTAGCCACATGACACCCAATTCGTAAGACAATTTTTATGTGTGTATGACATATGGGATCATTTGAGTAAGTGAAAGTGGATCCAAATGTCATGGGAGTAAATGCGAATTTTAAAGAGTGTCATGGCCTTGCTCGCCCGCCTGACGCGTGGGGCCCGCTCGATACGCCGTGGGGCTCGCCCACACGCTGGGGTCTGAACGCCCGCCTGACGTGTGGGGCCCTCGCCCGGCGCCCTGAGGGGCTCGCCCACGCGCTGGGGCCTTGCTCGCCCGCCTGACGCGTGGGGCCCGCTCGATCTTCTTAGGACTCTTTGCACCCCGGTATTTATTACACCGACATAACCCGTATGCATGGCTGTATCGTCTTGATCTCATGTATACAAAGCATGTTAGACTGTCTCGGTTTCTACCGATCTTTAACATGTTCTCGCATATTACACTGTCTCGTTCAATCGATCCGTAATATGTACTTACCTTACAGTGCTGATTGCCAATCATCCTATATGCTTTTCCTAAATCCGATTTATGCAACTGCCTCGTTTGATCGATCTTGCGTACACTTGTTTTAGGATTTCGCGTGTATGGATTATTTGCCGATTAACATTGTATTTATCCGAATTGGCTATATTAACTTTTGGTCGATTTGTAAGTTTATGCCTGGATTTAGATAAAATACTGTCTTGGCTTGACCAATCTATTTAATCTATTCCATGGTTTAATTTGATAAAATTGATTTAAAGATTATGGCTAATTTAGTCCATAAAAAACAAAAAGAGATCAAAGAAGTTTATGTTTAATAAATGTTTATTCATGTTTATTGCTCTATCGAATATTAAGCCGATAGAATTATAATCGGATTCCTTAAAGCCGATTCCTAAAACCTGATATGGCACGTTTGGTTCCTGGTTGCGGCGCAAGCCCAGACTTGACGCTTCCGCACGTGTGTTCGCGAAGATCCAACTTTTCATGTCAACACACTTTTTGGCACGCCCAATGGGACCTGAAGAATCAGAGTTAACGAGATGACTCGCACTGATGCTGAGGCGGCGATAGAGGCGCTTAAACTTGTTGCTGTAGCTGTGACTTTTGATGAGCTGAGCCCTGATCAGAAAAAAGAAATTGAAGATACGCTCACTGAAATTCATGATTAAAACAAGAATTAACAGGCTATCGGAAAACTCACAGCGGCCAGATCACAAAAACTTCTATTGGAGATCCATTGCTTACTGGTGATTTTTCCGAGGTCATAAGGGATCAGATTAATAGTTCAGTTTACCGATCAATGCTGGATCAGTCATCGGTTTTAGGGCGGATTGTGCAAGAGGGGACTAGCGCTGCTTTGCATAATATCATGACTGGGCAGGCCGCTCCAAGGAATTGGAATAACCCACCAGAGATAAATTTGAGGAACCGATATCCACCTTACGCCCAAATCGGGAGTACCCAGGCAGGAACTTCTCAAGCTGGAGTTTTTCAGCCAAATCCTTCATTGGCAGCCTTTAACCCGAGTCCAGTTTTTAATCCTGCACTAGGGGCAATCAATCCAAACCAGATTCAAGTAATACCGAATAATCAGGCTATAATCCCGGTATCAGATCCGATCTATCAGGCGATTAACTCTGGGATGAATGAAAATCTAGAAGAGATGACAAGGAACCTGGTGTACAACATGATGAAATAGTGTGAGTTCAACACTCCTAAGATTGCTCCACACTATACCATGCCGTATCCATCGGTTTTTAATGAAACAGAGTTTCCTCATAAATACCGAGTCCCAGATTTTGCAAACGCTAAGTTCAGTGGGAGCGATAATACCTCTACACGTGAGCACATCGCTAGATTTCTTGCGTTGTGTGGACAAGCTACTTCAAAGGACACGCTTAAATGCCGATTGTTCCCTCTGTCGCTATCGGGATCGGCATTTAACTGGTTTACCTCACTCCCTCCAAACAGTATTACTTCCTGG
This sequence comes from Raddia distichophylla, assembly GCA_005191435.1. NCBI lineage: Eukaryota > Viridiplantae > Streptophyta > Magnoliopsida > Poales > Poaceae > Raddia > Raddia distichophylla. The sequence goes on along the minus strand of SPJY01020047.1, from coordinate 1,334,766 downwards.
CCAGATCTGGAGAAGAAGTTCCATGAATATTTTTACTCTGGAGAAAACGAAGCTAGGATTACTGATATTATGATGATCAAACAAAAGTTTGGAGAATCGGTTAATGACTATGTGCGTCGATTTAGGGAGGTGAGAAACCGATGTTATAGCCTTTCACTGCCCGACAACAAATTAGCACAATTGGCCTTCAAGGGTTTATTACCTATCAATCAAAAGAAAGTGGGCAATCAAGAATTTGCTGATATTTCTCACCTGGCCCACAAAATCGCGCTATATGAAAGCCGATTCTCTGATAATTCTTATCTAGGTCAGAAGGAGTATCGGAATAGTAACAACAATAAAGGTAAAGACAAAGCTATCAATGTTGTCGACACTGAAGAAGTAGAAGATTCTGATGATTCTGATACTGAAGAAGTTGGTGCTTATGTTGCTGAATGGATAAGCAATAAGAAAGAATTCGAGCTTGGATGGATAAAGCTGAAAAATTCTGAGAAGAGCAAGTATTCCTTTGACACGTCTAAGTGTGATCGGATTTTCGATCATCTGTTACAGGAAAAGCAAATACGGCTTAAGCAGGGACATGTGATTCCTCCGCTCGAAGAACTTATGAAACGGAAATACTGCAAGTGGCATAATTCCTATTCACACGCCACTAATGAGTGCAACGTTTTCAAGCAACTTGTGCAAAAGGCGATCGAAAGTGGGCAACTTCGATATCAAGGCAAAAGTTCACAAATTGATATAGAACCTTTTTCCAGTCGGCATTGTTGGAATGGTTGATGCTACCAAAAGAAAAGCCGATGACTCTGAAAATTCCAATCGGTTTAAGGTGCTCGTTGGTTCTAAAAGGATCGTAGTGGAAGAAAAGCCAGAATTGAAATTTTGAGCAGCATGCCGATGAGGTGGTGAAAGGGTTGGCGAATGGCGCGAAGTGAGGCGTGGAAGAGATAATCCGATTGCAAAACCAAAGCCAAAGCCAACTTTCGATCAGCTGTTAAAAAAGTATAGTCGAATAGCCATGAATCCACCTCGTAGGGGTATCAGATCGAATACTCCTGAGCCTATTCAAGGAAATTCAAGGAATCAAGGTTGGGAGATGGAACATTGGGAATGTCTTTTTTCCGATATTGCTGGGAAGAGAGCATGTCATTGCCTACTCTTGAGAATTGTCACATGAATCACGCATTTATTCTGCCGGTGAAGAGAACATCGGTAAAGGATCGTCTGGTGTTTCCTAGTGAGAAAGCGGAAGAAATCCCGATGAGCAAAACTACCGATGTGCATCGGCCTCCCAAAGTGCCATTGCTGCAATGGTGTCCAAGTGGAATTACAAAATCTCAGAAACGTCGCTTGCAGCGGATGAGAAATACTGAGGCGAAGGAGGAAGAAGCTGAAAGGCTCAGGGATGCTCTATTGGAGCAAGTAAAGCCAATAAAACTAGCCACGGGCAAGCAAGAGTGGAGACCAAAGTTGAGATCGGCTGTTATTATTAATGCTAACACCGATTCTGATGAAGTTTCGATTGCTACCAACATGGTTTGCATATTACCTCGGGAGTTCATGTGTGATTATGAGGAGGCTGCTACAGAATTGGTGGTTGGAGCTGAAGACACTATATTCAAGAAACCTGAGAATTCCCGACTACACTTGAAGCCATTGTTTATTATGGGTTATGTGAATGGAAAGCCGATTTCAAAAATGATGGTGGACAGTGGAGCCACTATGAATTTAATGTCATATTCTGTGTGTCGAAAAATTAGAAAATCTACAGACGATTTGGTCAAAACCAATATGGTATTAAGCGATTTCAATGGAAATCCGACAGAAGCAAAATGAATGTTGGTGGTAGAGCTCATAGTGGGAAGCAAAACAATCCCAGCAACTTTCTTTGTAATTCAAGGGAAAGGTAGTTATAGTGTGCTGTTAAGAAGAGATTGGATACATGCCAATTGTTGCATTCCATCAACATTGCATCAGATTTTGATCCAGTGGATTGGCGAGCAAATAGAAGTGGTTAGGGGAGAATCTTTAACTGCAGAAACCGATTGTGCTGAAATCTATGATAACCCGGAAGCATTATGGGAAAACTCTTGGAAGAATGTGATTTCATCAGCTTTAGTAAATCTGGCTTTAAGCCGACGACGCTAGAGGCACAGTCTGTGACTCAAGGACACGAGGGTTTTTTATGGGAACCGCGGCTCTAGAAGAAATCGAGTATAAGATGGGCCAAGGTTTTATACCGGCTGATGAACTTGAAAAAGTCGATACTGGAACGGATGGTAAGGAAAGGCCCACTTACGTCGGTAAACAGTTGTCGCGGGAATACAAAGATCGGCTTATCCAGATTCTTAAGGATCGGGTTGATTACTTTGCTTGGGAGTATCATGAGATGCCTGGTCTAAGCCGATCTATAGTTGAACATAAAATTAAAATGAAACCAGGTTTCGACCAGTAAAACAAGTGCCAAGGAGAACTAAGTGGAAAATTTATGATCAAGTAAAGGCTGAAATTCAAAGGTTGCAAGATGCGAAATTTATTCGACCATGCAAATATGCCGATTGGATTTCTAATATCGTACCAGTTGAGAAAATAGATTCTGATAAGATTCGGGTGTGCATTGATTTTCGGGACCTGAACAAGGCAACATATAAAGATGAATATCCGTTGCCGATTGTTGATCAATTGATTGACGCTGCTTCTGGCAATCGGATTATCAGTTTCTTAGATGGTAATGCTGGTTACAATCAGATTTTTATGGCCGAACAAGATGTAAACAAGACCGCATTTAGATGTCCTGGTTCTATCGTCTTATTCGAGTGGGTTGTTATGACCTTTGGGCTAATTAGTGCTGGGGTTACCTATCAGAGAGGGATGAACTTGATTTGCCATGATTTAATTGGTAAATTAGTTAAAATTTAAAATGATGACGTGGTAATCAAATCTCAAGAAGAAGAACAACACTTGGCTGATATTATAACCGTGTTGGATCGGTTTCGAAAATATGGCATGAGGATGAATCCAAAGAAATGTGCTTTTGGAGTATCGGTCGGCAAGTTCTTGAGGTTTATGGTACATAAAAGAGGGATTGAAGTGCATCCCGATAGGGTGAAAGCAATTTTGAACACCAAACCTCCAGAGTCAAAGGTTCGTCTACAAGAGCTGATTGGTAAGATTAATTATTTGAGAAGATTTATTTCAAATTTATCGGAAAGGATTATTCCATTTTCTTCATTGCTTAAGTTGAAGAATTCCGATAAGTTTGTTTGGGGACTAGAGCAGCAGAAAGCATTTGATAATATCAAGGAGTACTTAATCAATCCGCCTGCTCTAGTTGCCCCAAAAGAAAATTTGACGTTTAAATTGTATCTATCGGTATCGGAAAAGACAATAGGGGTAGTTCTGGTCCAGGAGATAGACGGAACATGCAATTTTTTTATCTAAGCAGGAAATTGTTGGGTCCAGAAACCCGATACATGGTGGTGGAGAGGTAATGCCTTTGTTTATACTTTGCTTGCATCAAGTTGAGGCATTATTTGTTGGGTGCTGAATGCAAAGTGGTTTGCCAAACCGATGTAGTCAAGTACATGCTTAATGCTCCAATTATCAAAGGGCGCCTTGGAAAATGGGCGTATACTCTCATCGAGTTTGATTTGACATATGAATCTCCAAAAGCTGTCAAGGAGCAGGTGTTAGCCGATTTCGTTACACATCATCAGGACGTTAATCTATCGATTCTTTTGCCATGGGTGATGTTCTTTGATGGATCGGTTTGTGAAAAGGGACGTGGAATCGATATTTTTATAGTATCCCCTGGTGGTGTTTCTTACCGATTCAGTATTACCGTGGATTTTGGGTTAACCAACAATCACGAAGATTTAATTCAAAGGTTGGAGTGGTTGATTCAAGCTGGAGCTGTTGCTGTAGAAGTTTATGGAGATTCACAGCTGGTAGTTTTCCAGATGATCGGTAAATATGAGTGTCATAGTGAGCTACTTCGGGAGTATTTGGAAAGGGCTTCTGATTTGGCTAAACATTTCAGTATATTCACAATCCAGCATGTTCCGAGAGAACAGAATTATGAGGCCAATGAGTTAGCTCAAGAAGCATCATGATACAAATTACCGATCATGGAGTTGGACATTGTTTCAAATGAGAATTCGATACCGATGGGATGGTAGGCAAAGATTATAGGTTATCTTAAAGATCCTCAAGGAAAAACCGATAGAAAACTTAAGAGGAGAGCCCAAAGGTATGTAATGATCAATGATAAGTTATATTATCGGAGTTTTGATGGGATATTACTTAAATGCCTGAATGAGGAAGACTCTAAAGTTGCAATCGGAGAGGTTCATGAAGGACTTTGTGGAACACATCAATCAGCATATAAGATGAGGTGGATGCTGAAGCGTGTAGGGTTTTTCTGGCCAACAATGGTTGAAAATTGTTTCAAATATTATAAAGGCTGTAAAGATTGTGAGAAATTTGAAAATATCCAGCATGCGCCTGCATCTATCTTACATCCGATTGTGAAGCCGTGGCCATTTCGAGGATGGGGAATTTATATGATTGGAGAAATATTTCCTTCGTCGTCCAAGGGGCATCGGTATATATTAGTGGCTATAGATTATTTCATTAAATGGGTTGAAGCTATGCCATTGAAGAAAGTAACAGCCACTGAAGCAATCGACTTTGTTAAAGAGCATATAATTTACCGATTTGGTATTCCTCAAACGATCACCACAGACCAATGATCGGTATTTATGTCAGAAGCGTTTCAGAATTATGCTCAAAGCTTGGGAATCATGACAATTAACTCTTCGTCGTATTATGCTCAAGCCAACGGCCAAGTGGAATCCTTTAATAAAAGTGCTATAAAGCTGATTAAGAGAAAATCGATGAAAAGCCACGGGGTTGGCATAATACTTTGGCGGATGCGCTATGGGCGTATCGGATTGCGAAGCATGGGGCTACTAAAGTGTCGCTTTTTGAGTTAGTTTATGGTCAGGAGGCTGTTTTACCGGTTGAAGCTATCGTCGGATCTACGAGGATTGAAGAACAAAACAATGTAAAAGCCGATGATTACAAGAATCTGATGGTAGATAAGCTTGATGATATGGTCGCAATTCGATGAAAGGCTTTAGAACATATTGAGCATGACAAGCAAAGAGTTGCCAGACACTATAATAAGAAGGTTGTGCCGAAAACTTTTAAAGTGGGAGATCTTGTGTGGAAAACATTTTTACCGATTGGTTCAAAAGATCCTAAGTATGGGAAATGGTCTCCAAATTGGGAAGGACCTTTTAAAATAAATCGGATTATTCCTGGGAACGCATATATTTTGGAGACACTTGAAGGACAAGTTTTCGGGAAAACGATTAATGCCAAATATTTGAAGAAATATTATTCGAGTGTTTGGGTTGGGGCTTAAAGGAAGATGTTTGTAAAAGCCGATTCTGAATGGATCGCCTATAGTTCGAAAAGTCGACAAACACTTGTCGTCTAGAATTTATTTTTGAATAGTATTTCACTCAACACGCTGCTGTTGAGTAAAAGTCAATTTTTATGAATCGCCTATAGATGGAAATATTAATGAAAGCAAGGGAATATGCATAAAAGAAATAAAGTTATTACAAAGGCACGAAGGCCTTGAATGTTTTGCGTCTAAGGGACAGGCGAAGTGTTTATCGGCAAATTTGCCGATCTATCCAAAAGAACAATGTTTAAATTTTGGCTCACAGACCAATCATTCACAAAATTCAAAAATAGATGCGGCGGCATCCCTAACTGTGCCACGGATCTTTTTGACAATGGCAGTGTCTTCTTCGGTTGATCCGGGCATGATCGGTATCTTTTTCTTCGCTTCTAGTACTGCCAAGCCGCATGCTTTTACAATCCCGTGTTGCTCCTTGACAACCGATTTAGACTCTTCAAAGCATAAGCGAGCGGACGCTTCGGCTTTCTTTGCTTTCTCCAATTCATGTTCCAAGGATTTGACCCTTGAAACTGCTTTGGAGGCATCAGTTTTTACCGATTCGACCTCCTGCTTTAGCCCGAGGAGTTTGTCGTTTTGGGCATTGGCATCTTGGATGAGGGCCTTCAACTCTGCTTCGGCATCTTTGATCGCCTACCTTTGATGAAGCCGATCCAGGGCCGCGTCGAATTCGGCTTTCTTTCCGCCGAGAGGCAACAGCTTCTGGATAACCGATACTACTTGTTCCGAGAGGATCTCCTGGATGGAATCTGCAATGTCCTGTACAGCAGAAGGATTGGCCAATAATTTCGATTCCTTCCTGACCAGCTCCCACATTTGTTTCAGTTTTTTGAGAGTATCGGGGAGAAAACGATTGGCCTTGGCTGGCTCCGTAGCAGATGGCTCGGCGGCGGCAGCAGGGGATGGTGTCTTGATCGGAGAAGAAAGGATCTCCAAATCATCATCGTCCAGCCAATCCATGCTTGAGGGATCGAAGTTCAGCACATCGGTTTTTCCTTCGTCATATGTGATCACCTGCGTGGATTCTATTGATACACTGACTGGGCTGCGAGGTTGAAACATATACTGGAAAAAAGGAAATTTTAAAGTTACAGGGGATCGGAATATAAGAATTTCACAAACTGAATTAAGGAATTTCCGATTACATCTTGGGGGTTGAAAGCTGGAGGAGTTTGCGATGCCGGCGGTGGAGCAGGTGTGCTGTCCCTTTTCTTCTGGACAGGAAGGGTGTCCTGAAATATAATTCCAATAAGAAGAAAACTGAAAGAGAGTGGTGAAAATTTGAGGAAAAATCAAGTGCTTACTGTGTCACATACTGACTCCATGCTATCAGATGTACGCACTTTTTGCGGTCTTGGCTTTTTTGTTGCCAGTTTCTTCTTCTGGCTGCCATCACTGTCAGATCTCCCTATTGATCAAGAATGGGTAAGAAATCGGATTTTTGGGAGAAGTGTTTATCATAAGCCGATCGTACCTCTCTTTTTCGGTTGCCGCTGAGAGGTTCCTTCGGTGAATGCCGATGCAGACTTGGCAGTTGAATGGAGGCGTCCAGCTTCCTTCCCAACAAGCTTAGACCTGGGACGCTTGTCTCCGCTCTGTAAAAGGAAATAATACAAGATTAGTTATTGGAAAAGAAATGATATGAGTTAGTAAACACACGCAAGTTAGTGACCTCGTTCTCATAAGACGATGCGCGATATTGAGATACTGTTCGATCATCATCTGAATCCGATGAAGAGGGTCCTGAATCAGATAATTTTTCCTCTTCATCGTTGCTGGAATTATTATCTTCATCATCAGAATTATCTGAATCGGTGTTTTCCTTGCTGCTTTCTTCCGATTCTGATGAAGATTCTTCTATACCGGCAATCTTCGGCCAGTTGGGCTTGCAAGTTTCTTTCTTGCCAGTGAATTTTCGATCAAGGCGGAAGCTCCATCTTCAGTGGCATAAATGTTCTCCGCAATAGAATTCCACCAAGTTCTGAACTCTGGAGAAGTTGCAGCCCACATTACAAGTTCCATCGGCATTTCAAACTCAATGTGTGCAGCGGCTAAAATTCCATATGTCGATTGGGAGTTTAGATCTTCTCTAGCATTTAGGTGGCGGTAAATGAATAATTCGGGAATGTCTTGTCCTAAGTTGAATTGCCGAGGGAATATTGCAGGATGGTAGAACTCATAAGAAGGTTTTCTGATATGAGTCCTTGTGCTGAGAATAGCAAAGAAGATACCCGGAGAGATAAACTTTTTAAATACCGATGAGACTTCACCGCTTATGCTGGCAGAAAAGCGGAGGTGGGAACTGCGTATCTGTCTAAATCGGTATATGGGTTGAACTACTCTGGGCCATATTCCGATTCGGACATGGTGAAAAATGCAGCCAGAGAGTGGGAGAAATCCTCTTGATTCAGGCGCCTCTTATTGCAATTAACAGAGGTCATTTCTCGGTATGATCTGCAAGGGCGTTCATTGCTATCGGTTTCTTCTTCTTCGTTCGGAAACTCTATATTAAAATCAAGTTCTCCTATAGAGTTGTATATGTGAAGTTTCAGGAATAAACAGATGAACCAGAAGGGGCCACCTAAGTTTTCGACTGAATGATCGGTTCTTTTAGAGCAGAGGACTTCTCTAATTTCATGCATCATCCGATATGTGGCTCCCAACAGATATTTGCCGATTGCGAGCTTCTGTCCTATTACCAGAGCTTCGGCTACTCCTTGATACACTTTGCTGGGACTAAGAGACTGACCGTAGAAAAAGAACCTATCTAGCCACATGTTCAAAAAAGCAATGTGCTCTTCGTCCTCAACGTCGCCCGTTTGTTGATGGGTGCTAATATAGTGCTGCCAGCCGAAGTTTTTTTCTGGAACTAGCTTGAGAGTAGCAGGCAGGTCAAAAGCCGATAGCATCTCTCCATCGGGGCTAAGACTGGTTAACATAGCTACATCCAAAAGTGTAGGGCTTATTGGTCCTGTTGGGAAGAGGAATGCGTTGGCTGTGTCACACCAGAAGTATGCCGATGCTGCCATAAACGGTTTATCCGCTGGAGGAGGATGCAAAGAAAGGAGGATGGCATTGGTAATCCCTAACTCATTCCATTGATCTTTTTTCTGGCTATAGACCCGAGAGAGCCAGTCCTTATATCCCTTGATCGGGCTAGGCCAGGAGCGAAATGCCGATTTCCAACTATTTATGTTTGGTTCATCGGCAAACAGAGGCAGCCTCGCTACTGAATGATCTATAAAGGCTGATGGATCGTTTTCTCCTACCGGGCCCAAGGAATATAAAGCCTCAGAGTCGAAACAACGGAATAGTACCTGAGACATGTTTGTCGATTGAGACTTGTGAAGAGAAGGCTGTGCACTGGGAATCCTCAGAGCTCTAGAAATCCGATGCAGGAGGTTTGTGCGCAGAGGGGGTGTGAAAATGACAGCGAATGGATGCCTATTTATAGGAGCGGTAAAACTAGGGTTTTTACCGGGGTGCGCGGTGTTACTGTTACGGCCCATATTGCGTAGCAGGCTGCCACGTGTTCTTATAATGGGCCAGAAGTGAGAAGCGTAGGGGTAAAACTGTGAAATGTTCCAAGATCGTTGGATGGAAAATCCTATTTTTTAGTGAAAGTTCGGCTAATGAGAAGATCACATTGCCAAACTTAGGGGCATATGTTGACACCTAAATTTGGCAGAAAAATCGGATATCATACATCAGCTAATGTTATCGGAATTATTGGGCCGTATCAGAAGATGGGCTTCGTTGTCAGAAGAAAGAAGTGTATATGAAATAATTCCGATAACATCAAGACTCCGGAAGAATTACAAAGATTCAATCGGAAGACGGCTTTAACGGTTAGGTTCCGATAAATCAGGTCGTGTCGGTATCGGTTTTGTAACTTTAGTATAAATAGGGTCCCCAGTCTCGTGAAAACGATATACGACATACACAAAACACAACTACTCTTTTCGAATCCGATCGACTTCGTTGAAAGGTTTTCACTCGCAGGTAGAGCTATCTCGATGGAATAATCGATTCTCTTCTTGTAACCCATATGCATGGCTGTATCGTCTTGATCTCATGTATACAAAGCATGTTAGACAGTCTCGGTTTTTTACCGATCTTTAACATGTTCTCGCATATTATACTGTCTCGTTCAATCGATTTGTAATATGTACTTACCTTGCAATGCCGATTGTCAATCATCCTATATGCTTTTCCTGAATCCGATTTATGCAACTGCCTCGTTTGATCGATCTTGCGTACACCTGTTTTAGAATTTCGCGTGTATGGATTATTTGCCGATTAACATTGTATTTACCCGAATTGGTTATATTAACTTTTGGTCGATTTGTAAGTTTATGCCTGGATTTAGATCTTAATACTGTCTTGGCTTGACCAATCTATTTAATCTATTCCATGGTTTAAACTGATAAAATTGATTTAAAGATTATGGCTAATTTCCTCCATAAAAAACAAAAAAAGATGAAAGAAGTTTATGTTTAAATGTTTATTCATGTTTATTGCTCTATCGGATATTAAGCCGATAGAATTATAATCGGATTCCTTAAAGCCGATTCCTAAAACCTGATCTGGCTATTTCCTAAAGCCGATTAGGGCCATGAAACTAATAATTTTCCCCTTGTCAATTTATAGGTCAAATTGACTGGCACGTTTGGTTCCTGGTTGCGACGCAAGCCCAGACTTGATGCTTCCGCACGTGTTTTCGCGAAGATTCAACTTTTTGTGTCAACGAGTGTGGCAAGGGCCATGTGGCGACTCGGGGGGCGACCGGTGTGGAGAGAGAGGGGGCATCTCAGGGGCGACGGCAGGGCCGGTACGTAGAGAGAGAGAGAAGAGAGAGGAGGGAGAGGGGATAACCTGTAGACGGCGGCGATCGAAGACGGCGACCTGCGACGTTGGGAGGTTAGGGGCGGCGCGGTGACGCATGCGCAAGCGAGGGGCGAAGCGGAGCCGATGGGGTGGAGGGGGAGGGGCGACGCGGTGCGGTGCGGGCATGGGGAGGCGAGAGACGGGGCGGAGCCGGTGGGATGGAAGCGGAGAGGCGACGCGGCACCAATGTGGGGAGGCGAGGGACGAAGCAGTGCTGTCATGGTAAAGCCAGGGGGCGGTGCAGCGCTGGTGGGATGGAGGAGGAGAGGTGACGCGACGCCAATGTAGGGAGGCGAGGGACGGGGCGGCGCCGTCGTAGTAGAGGCGGAGGGGCTACGCAGCACCAGTAGGGTGGAGACATAGTGGCGGGGCGGCACCGACACCCATGTGGAGGACCGAAGTGGAAGGGCTAAGGGGCAGGGCGACGACTAGCCGTGGGTTGTATGGCGGTTTCTTCTCAGCTAATATATATATATATAAAAAGATAGACTTACATGTCAGTTAAGAATTTCAGTAACCCATGGGTACAAAATTGAACCCCCTACGTGAACCCGAGTTATTCAGATACCTAAACCCGAAAAACCTATGTGTATAGGTTGCGACGCATACGCATGTCATCGGATCGAATACCCATGGATACCCATACCCATAGGTTTTTCTGTCATTCCTAAACCCCATGTGTATAGGTTGCGACGCATACCCATGTTCATCGGATCGAATTCCCATGGGTACCCATACCCATAGGTTTTTCTGCCATTCCTAAACCAACAAAGTAGATTTTATTTTTCACTACAGGAAATCAGAACTACTCCATGTAGTTTTATAATACTTGTCGTTTTAGACATTGACACGGTTATTGAAACACAACTTTCACAATAAATTACTAATATAATATATCTAAAAAATTCATGAAATTATGACATTGTGAAAATATTTTTAAAGACGAATTTATATGTATGATTTTTATATACACAATCCAAATAGTTTTAAATATTTTTATAGATCAAGTTTTAAAATTTTGACTTAGTACAAACCAAAAACAACAAGTATTATAAAACTAGAGGGAGTAGTAAAGAAGATAATTACAGTTAGTAGTAATTATAATTTATCTTCCAAATAAGGCAACGTGCCCACGTGGTAAAAGAAGTCACCCTGCAGCCTGTCACATCAATGAAGATCTCATACCATTTGCATCCATTCGTTTTAAGCTGAATTACCTATGCACTAAACAGAAAGTTTTGTGCACTACATATTGTGATGCATATAGAGCATTGAGAACTCAAAACATATGCATATTGTGACAGCAATACAGCTGATGGTGCTTTAGGCTTTCTAAGGCTGGATGTGCTCCAAGACATTTCCCTGTAAGATACGGATTGAGTACAACCATTCAAAGAACACTAAAAATTCACGCATACTCTGCCGTTGTCATCTGTTTTCAGAATATACAAACCGTGCCCGCGGGATAGAAGCAAAAAAGGCACACCAGGAGAAATGTAGCTTTACCATGGAGTGCTACTTACAACTTTGTTAGTTGCAACGAATTGCCAACTCTGATCGATGGGATTATATCCCTATCTGTTCTCATACTGCCCAAAGTACCTTCCTGATATTGCAATGAGTATGTTCAGCATAACGACTTCATCGTCCACTTCCGATTTGGTGGTGAGGATTGTTGCACACTTGCGCAGCAATGACCTCATTGAAGCACATGTCGCTGCATCCAAGGGAGTATCAACGGCAACGGAGAGTGCAAATAACCACAGGCAGTCATTCCTAGATAGTGTATCCAAGCTTTGAATCATATCAATGTAGTTCCGCAGTGTTGCACCCCTTGAAACTGCATCCATGCTGAGAAGCATTGTCACTGTCGGCTCTTTCTGCAGCTCAGAGTTGCCATGAAGTTTTGATTTTTTCTGTCCAGCAGGTAAATATGGCCCATCAATGCTCTCCAGCTTGGAGAATGCCTGCAGAAAAGAGATCCATACATTATCAGTACTTCAAACGTGATTGTGAACAAAGTAATAGATAATAAGAAAAAAAAGTCCATATATAATGAATTGAAGTGATCATCAGAAAATGTGGATGCATTTCTCTGACCGAAAAATTTTAAGTTATAAATCATAGTGCGTTTTTGGATATAGGAATATTAAGAGGTGACAGTGCTTTCACTGTCATCCCGAAGATACCTATTTTCAAATTCAAACCATCAATAAGCTTGGGCTGCTGACACCAGTTGCACGTACATCACTTAATTGTTAAGGATTTTGCTCCAGTTTGCGGCTGTGTGCAGTTAATATGACATGCAAAAAGTATTGCTTGAAGAGTGAAAAGTTTATTGTACCCATCACTGCCTCTAAACATACTAACATCACTGACATCCTACTCTTAGTAATGTTTCTGGCTTGAAGGGTTTTGTATTACTCAATCATGTTGCACAGATAGAGGTTCAGAGTTGACCCCGAATGCTAAATAGCTACAGTGTATATGGTATATGAAGCAAGTCAATCTTAAAACCAGATTTCATAACAGGCTACTATTACTGCTATTATTACAAGGTACATTATCAGTACAAAATAATTTTATAATTTTCAGGTCAATCTTATGGTAACAACTCTCCCCTTCAAATTAAGGATGCCCATCCCCATTTACTCCGCCAGAAGTACATGTTAAACAGCAAGGACCAAGCTTATAGCAAAGCAGATGCCATTGCTACAAAATACATGTAAATACTTTTTTTTCAAACAGCAGCAAAGGACACATGGAGTTTTGTCCTTATAAAAATATTTAAATTTTTTTAAAAAGGTAAATCCGTGATTAGATTAAGTTGCATTTTGTCATGACCCAGAGAAGAGAGAGCTCGATTCAACAGCAACCACCACAATACTCCAATTCAACACCGATACAAGATGGGGAGGATACAATCCACAAGTCTAGAGAGATAGATCAGAGGAAGAACAGCATAGGGTTGAGGAGAAGAACAGCAATGGGGTGGGGAACGAGAGAAGAGGCAGGAGCCAGGAGGTAGGAGATGAGAGGGAGGGATGGCTTCGGCCAAATGATTCTTCGATGCCTTCCTCAGCTTGCAGCTCGCTTCTTGTACCTATCCATTGCAGACTAATGGGCCACAGCCATGCCTCCAGCCCACTCCAAGGCCCAAGACATGACATTACTCCCCCCGCGAAATTCGGCTTGTCCTCAAGCCGACATAAGCATCCGCCTGGATCCCAAATAAAATGCAAAGCCATGCCAAAAGGGAATTGATCATCCTTCAACTTGATTTGCTTTGTCATCTCCCTAGACTCCACCGTCCCAATGTAGGTAGCCTCAAGTCTTTGCACAAAGTCCAGCAGTCTTGCATTGCCATCTAGCTTTTCTTTGTGTGCAAGTCCCCTTGTCCAAGCAAAGATTGAAGCAATGCTGTTGTTTATGTTTGTTTCACCTCCTTTTTGGTGAACACGGTAATGATGGGTAAGTGTGCCATATGCAGCTTCAACTTCTATGGTCTTCCCATTGGGGCAAACCAATACTGATGTCATCAAACCCAATGAGCCAAAGCCTTGTGCCACATTGCACTTCAGAATAGCCTCCGTTGCCTCTACCAGGACCTTGTTGTCAGTACCCTCACAATGCAGAATTCCCAAGCTATGCACATGACTCACCTTGCATGTCATGCCAAGCACCCTCTGTAGTGTAAGTTGCCCTGCAGCAATGGAAAACATGCCACACACAGGTATGTTGACAACCTGACACTTGAGCTGTTGTGTAATCCCCTCCAACACACCATGAACCATTGCATTTAGTGGGCTGGTGCAAAGTTTGGCAAGAAAGCATTTCAACTCATGCTGTACCAGCAAATCAAACATGAAGATTTTCAGCTTCAGCATGTGAGGTAACATAGGAATGACATAGAAGTAGCCATTATTGCTGCTAAGTTTCAGTTCCAAGGTATCTTTGCCCTCCAACAGAAGTTCAGGCTGCTCATCAAGCAATACTGATGTTTCAGCTGCCGAGATCATTGCCGCTGTAGGCTCAGTGTTGGTCTGCTTGCTACAATTCTGGTTCCACATAGCCCAGCGCACTGGCCGGCACTTGATCCGCACTTGTGACACCCATCTGACCCGAGAACTCATTGCATTATATTCCTTATGGCCTGACATTTCCTTAACCACTTGACAAGCATTTGATTGCACTACCCCGCCTTGCACGATCTGAAAGATGTTAGTGGGTGTAGTGGTGTCTTTTACTGATGTAGTAGCTGAGGATGTATCGATCATCACCACTGCTGTAGTTTCAGCCATCTGCTTGGCAGCGCCATTGCTTGCGCATGGCATCGAACACCTGACGGGTGTGGCCAAGGTGCTTTCAATAGGGCAGAACTGCACGCCTTTGATATCCATCCAACAGCATCCATCATATATGCAACGACCGTGCAGGTCGCTTTGAGCTCGTGCTGCGTCCTGATTTGACTGGAACATGACAAGCGCCTTTACCTGATGTGATGTCTCTAACACATATACATTTTCAGCACCATATGCCACAAATACTTGATGTAGAACCTCCTTTGTCACTGAATAGAGCACATAGCTCACCATGACTTGAAGAATGCTTCGGTTGCTTGACTCTTGGTGGCCAGCCCTTTCATCAGATATGTGGTTGTCCTTGCTCAGCGGTGAGCTATCCTTGGTCAAGGATATGCCCAAGGAAGTAGTCTCGGAAGCCTTTGGAACAGTTGCAGCACTGGGGCACATCATCGAACACTTGGTGGGCGTCAATGCCACCGTGTTGCTGTCAAGCTCTGAGTGTCAAGGTGGCCGTCGCTGGATCAGGGCATGGGGTCGAGCACTTCGTGGGTGCCAGTGTCATGGATGTGGTCAGACTCTGAGGATGTCGGGGTGACTGCTGGTAGCTCGAGGTAGGCATACTCCTTGACGATTGACATCATCCTGGAGCAAATCCGCTTCACAGTCGCCTCGAGTGCTTCGTCTGAGTCTAGCCATGAAGTAGTCGCCATGGTGGTGGGGTGGTTTCACTTGCTGCACTTGAGCCAATTGCCGAGCAGGAGCTGAGATGCCTTCCCCGGTTCCCCCTTTGCCAATCGAACCCGAGGTTTAGGAATTACAGCCGCCACCAAAGCTACAGCCAACCTGCCCTCTGGATATTACCGATCAAAGCTTTGGAAACTGAAGAACACCGCGGATCGAATGGCTCTGATACCAACTGTCATGACCCAGAGAAGAGAGAGAGCTCGATTCAACAGCAACCACCACAATACTCCAATTCAACACCGATACAAGATGGGGAGGATACAATCCACAAGTCTAGAGAGATAGATCAGAGGAAGAACAGCATAGGGTTGAGGAGAAGAACAGCAGTGGGGTGGGGAACGAGAGAAGAGGCAGGAGCCAGGAGGTAGGAGATGAGAGGGAGGGATGGCTTCGGCCAAAATGATTCTTCGATGCCTTCCTCAGCTTGCAGCTCGCTTCTTGTACCTATCCATTGCAAACTAATGGGCCACAGCCATGCCTCCAGCCCACTCCAAGGCCCAAGACATGACACATTTTCTAAATGGCAATGTAAAATATTTGATCAATACAATGCAAAATATAACTTACCAGCCTTGTCTGCAAAAAATAATTCATAAACATGTCCTCCCAGTCCTTCGATGAACACAAATCACGCGAGCAGTGTGGTATGTTGGGAATTTCTGGCATGTAAGGTGTCTGCTCATGTCTAGCTGTAGTCAAATCTACCTTGGCCACCTTCACTCCAGGAATTTGGTTAGCCTCCCACCTGCAAGATGAAGTTGATGGGGCACATGTCAATGATATGGTAGTTTTACATGAAAAATACACATTCACCCACAGTAGTTCAAAAATAAGAACATTCATGTCGATGTTTGTTGTTGGCAATATATTTTATGGGGCTATGCGCTGGATCCAAACTCGGTGGTAACACAAAACAAGAGCTTATACAGGTTCAGGCCCTCGCGGAGGAGGTAATGCCCTAGTCCTATGATCTGGGATTATATTGTTGTGTATGACGATGAGACGATCCGATGATCTCTCATTTGGTTGTTCGATCTCTCGATCTAGGGTTCCCTACCCGTCTTATATAGTTGGGGTTAGGGTTACAAGGAAGAGTTCTAATCGGTTACGAGATAGGGATTCTATCTCTATCTTTTCTTGCTGAATACGTTGATATCCAGGATTACAATTGTCTTCCTCATCGGGATTAAACTCTTATCTTTGCCCCTTCTTTGCAGCACAAATTTAGCAATAGTACAGGCAATACCCGTGCGCGTGTAGCTAGCTCAGCCCATAACCTGTTGGGTGGTCCTCGCAGCCCGCCATGCAGATACCCGGGGTCTATGTAATCCATAATTCATTTCTTCCGGTGACAGAAAACAAAGAAACTAATAACTATTTGAAATATGAAATCAAGTCACACCTTGACATGTATTTCTTTTTTTTTTGGAAGTGAAATTGGACTGCACAGTGGGCAGTGGATGCACAATTTTTTTTGGGTGCACGGCATGCAGTAGAAGTCCAGATACTTTGACCGTTGTGTCATGTAGATATATGATTATATGCAGTAAATAATAGGGCCAACAGAACAAAACATCTAAGAAGACTAACAAATTTGATGAAATGCCACCAAACATAACTTCTCTAATTAATAGTTTAATGAAAATGGGCTAGCTTGGTCGTAAACATCCCCGTTTAAGTTAAATCGGTCCCTATGATACAAAACTGGGTGAAACTTGTAACACCTCGGTTCCTCGAGCTCGGAATGCTACCAAAGCATGGCACTCATTCTAAGAAAATACCGATTTTCTTAGAATTATTAAAAAAATCAACAATGTTTTCCCACAAAAATGGACATCCAATCAATAACACATAACACATATATTCATAAATCATCACATAAGAACCAAACCAACATTTTCTATCCATATAAAAATTGGAACAGCTAGTACAAGTCAGCACTTCACCATCACTCAAGCAAGAGATCAATTCTTCTATCATACGCCACAGGCTTAAGGAGAAACCACATAACTAGTTTTTACATGATTATCAAATAACAACAGAAAGTGACATTGACCCTATGTTAAATTAAAGTGCTTAAGTGACGTAGTTTCAATGTCATGTGCAAAAGGTGTGCTATGCCCGTTTACATGCATGTCATTCTACAACGACAACAGCAACAACAAAGCCTTCTATGTCCCAAACAGGTTGGGGTAATTTAATAGCTTAGCTTATTGTGATGAGAGGCATGTGTGACCCATGTGGATTGGATGTGCTGGAATAGTAGCACTTTACTAGTCTAGAAAGCGTTACACCAGTATATAGGTCTCATAGGTCCAAATATAGCACCTCGGGTTAACCCTTGTGCACGAAGGTCAAAATTCCAAGTGCGATGCTATGAATGTGCGGGCCAGCCTCGCAAGTCGGTTGAGCTCTAAGCAAATTTGAGCTAGGGTGACACATGGTACCAAAGCATCAACCCTCAATGTGCGGGCGCGTGTGGGCTTAGTTGCGCGAACATGTAGCGCATGGTTCGTGTGGATCGGAGTGGTCACACGGCATGGCATATGGGTCAGCACCGGACACACAGTCGCACACCGAGAGATCCTAAACATTTGCCGCATATGCGATGCACTGGCGAGGGCATTGAGAAGGCAGCAATTGGATGAGCAGCTCCTAAGTGGAAAGTATTGTTAGGCCCGCAAATCAGGTGTTCTACAAGCAGAGGCGATGTGGTGGGCCTATAGGGCCGGCCAAGCCAGGTTTGCTAGCTGAGTCAACGAATGGCTAAGGTGGCCAGCGTGTGGATCACTCTCATCCACAGTGCTAGTTTGTTAGCTAGTCTTATCTCTTTGAATAGTTTTTTCCTTCCTTTGTAGTCCTAGACAGTAGGGTCGGTTGAGTCTATTGAGTATGTAGCTTGGTGCCTATGCGCAAGAAATAAAGAGAAGAAAGCTAGAGAGAAAAGGCACGTTTTTGTGCCACCAAACCACAGCCCTAGGCGCTGCCATCAATAACCAACCAGTGGCTCCGTACAACCATTACCATAGGGCGACGACGACTTCCTGCGGAGCCCTACTCCCGCTCTAGATTTCAGTCGGACACTCCGGCATTCGATCGCAAACACACACTTCCTTCAAGTTTGCTATTTTTTTAGAAAATGGTATAGATAAAGTGAATTTCAACACAAGAAATACAAAAGTGCAAAGACGACTTACAATTTAAATTATGATGAATCACATGGGACTTAAGAGGACAATTTGCTTTTGTAGACCTAATGTTTTTTGGCACTAACTCTAGACTAGAATTTCAGAAAAGGAGCTGGGCCAAACAACACTGTGCCAGCTTATCTTCTTATCTTAACTTTTCATCTCACCTACGTGCAACACAAGCATCTCCTAGTAAAAAAAAATGTTAAGAAAAACCTTAGAGCATCTCCAAGAAAAGCCCTCTATGGGTTGCTATCTCTATATATTTTGGGATTTCTCGAAAAAAAACAACTCCAACAATGGATCCTATCTTAACAAAAAGCCCAAAAAAAGTTTGGAGCCCTAAGAAGTTAAACATGGCAACTCAACTGTCAAACCCTATATTTGGTTTTACTATGTTTTGAGGAGCAATAAATGGACATGTTAGTTTAATTAAATGGATATACATATGTTTTAGGGCTGATTGTTGAAGTTGATATATTTTTTGAGGTCCTAAAACATTTTGTTGAGTGCCTAAAATGCAACATAGAGCTCCCTTTTTTACTATCACTCTTGGAGATTCTCTTAGAAAAGGAGTCCTAAGCACATTATAAGTTGAATACATAAAAGGTGACAAAATACAAATAATGTAACTCAAAAATAAACCACAGCCAGGCAAGTATGTAGTCCGAAGCAAACAAAAAAATACAGATCATGATGGTAAATTAAGTGACAATCAGTCAATGACTCATACCCTTGTGTAAACATAATTTGAAGCTTAACAACTAATATTATTTGTGAGAGATCTTACAACAATCATTGTATGATTTTGATTTTGAAAATGTAAAATTCAATGACCTTAGGGCAATAGGGGTATGATAGAATCTAATATGGTTAGATAGTACCGCATACTGATACATAAACCTTTTTTGTCAGCTATGGATACGGATACGAATAAAGCCAAACATAGATACAAATACATAGACATGGATAGAGTCGAATACGGCTATGTCATCTATGATTGATATTATCAAATATATTCAGAACAGATTTTACTCAGATAATATGTAAAAATGTATACTTCAAAAATCATCTATACAATATATGTTTTTTTGAGGAACATCTATATAATATGCGTTGTCCGGTGTAGAGTAGTGTCGTCTACCTGTGAGTGGGACGGTCCATATTTTTCTGACATTAACAATAGGATGTTATCCGTCATTATCCATATATGTACCTGTATCGCAAAAAATAGCCGGATATCCATAAACTATCCAAATCGCTATATGATGGATTACCGTACCATTTCAACCCCTAGAGGGCAAGCCTTAAACGATGACCAAAATTACGAGATGGACATGGAAGTATGTCAAGGAAGTGGCACTGCCACCCCCCAGTGACCAGTAATCTAGTGTGATACATCATGTTAAGCAATCCACCAAAGAATGCAAAATAGAAATGTGAATGCATGCAGGAAGCCAAAAGCATTTCAGATCCTTATAACAAAACTCACGAATTTAAGGACATGCAAAAGCTGACCAATCAAAAACGGTGAGGAAAACACACCTGACACGGCGAAGATACTCGAAACCGTCGAGGGGCTCACCAGACTCGAAATCAGGGTCCCCATCAACCACAAAGGCAGGCTTCAGAATGCCGTAATCATCATCATCGCTGTCTTCCTCATAACCCACACCCTGATCAAATGGCTCTCCAGTCACTTGATGCACCCCATTAGGGCCATGAACAGCCTCCACATAATGCTGACGGTGAACCCCCAACTCCTGTGCCTCCTCATCTCTCCACGCAGGTACCTCAGTCACTTTTACAAGATCGCAAGCAAAACAAAGAAAAAGGTAAACACAATCACTGGCGACATAAACTGGCCAAAAAAAGATCAAATCTTGCGGCAAACTTCAGAAGAGGGAAGAAGAGCCACCCGTAGCCGTGAATCGGGGCGCCACCGCATCGGGATTCCTACTCCCGCCCCAGGAAAATCCTCCCCTGGAGTTCTTGTTCGTCTTCTTCCCCTTCCTATTCATCGGCTCCCCGCCCGAGAGGAGCCCATCGTACTCGCCGGAGAAGCCGGCGGCCGCGAGGGCGGCGTACACCTCGGCCCACCGCCGCACCTGAGCCTCCGTCGACGGGGCGCCCTTGAGCGCCTCAAGCTGGGCCCTCGCGTACCTCCTCCGTACGCCGAACCCCTCGACGGCCGCGGCCATGGGAGCGACGCCGTGCGCGCGGCGGTCGCCCGCGGTGCGCGCCACCCGCCGCAACGCCTGCAGCCCTCCGCCTGCGTGGCCCGTGCTTCTCCCCGCCGCGCTCGCGCGGTGAGGGGACGGAAGACGAGAAGAGGAAGCGGCGTTGTGGAAGGGGGGTAAAAGAAGAGGCGGTGGCGGCGCCTCTGGACTCTGCAATGTGGAACTCCTTGGTTGGAATGTAAACGGGAGCGGAATTTGCCGGCCCAATTTCGTAGGAAACGGAATTATCGACTGCCTCAGGGCCCGTTATCTAATTTCGTATTCCCATTCCGACCCATGGAATAAACGGATGTCAAACTTTATTTTTTATTTTTTCATGTTATCTATCACCATTTCATTGTGTTGGTTCGTGTGTTAGTAATCGATTTGTATAAGCTGTTGGTATATATTTGGAGTTGGAATCAACATTGCATTTTTTTAGGTTCAAGGACAATAACACATAATTAATTTGGAAAATTGGTTATTTGCCTAATTAATACTTAGGCCCAGTTCTTTTCAGCTTATCAGCTTAACGGCTTAACAGCTTAACAACTTATCTACGTTTTGAAAAGACATATGCTTTGAGTTATTTGGACCCATTTTTCACTGTTTTGAAGGTGAGTCTTAACGCTTTAAAAAGCAAATCAAACGAAATGGATCCGAATCTTGAAACTATGTCAAGAAACTCTCGAAGTTCAGTCATTTCAGCCGTTCAGATCAGCTCAAAAGAAGAGGACCTTAATCTGGCAATGAATGATATGCCCCAAAAATACTTTAACCTCAATGATATGCCACCAAAGGACCAATTGATCTTTTGTGGAAAATACTTAACCTTATTGATATGGCCCCTAAAGTATCAATTGATCTTCCATTTTTATTTTTATTTTTTTTGCAAAATTGACTATATTTTGTCAAATGTGCAAGTCCACCGACTCCTCCGTATCGCTCCTCTAAAACCCTATTTTGCGTCCACTCTATCCATCCCTATAAAATTATTTCACAATTTACACTATTCGCGAAAAATTTCTTCCCTCCAACAGCTCCTGTATCCAGTGCTGCAATATTTTCTAGGGTCCCTAGAATTGCTTTGGCAAGGAGAGGAGAAAGGTCCTCTACCATTCACGTAGTGTTAGCCAATATTACTTGTTTGCACATAGTTACATTTACTCCTTTACTTTCTAGCAGCAGGGCTAGAACTTTAGCTCGTGGCTCGCGAGCAGCTCAGGCTTGGCTCAGAAAAAGTTCGGGCTCGGGCTCGGCTCGTTTACAAACGAGCACAAGCCGAACACGTTTTTCAGCTCGGTCAAAAAACGAGCACGAGCCGAGCCAGGCCTGGCTCGCTCATAGTTCACTCATAGCTCGTACAGATTATGTCATTATATACATATTTTATGCTATTGTTAATTTATTGTAACTTGTAAGCTACTCCGTAATATTGTTATGAACTTGATGCTATTATTAATTTATGTATGAAATTTATAGGCGTTAGGCAATACCTAGCTAGCTACTCCCTAGTACCTAGCTCCCTGCTTAATTGCAAACAATATTTTCAGGTTTTGCAAACGAGCTCACGAGCGCTCACAAGCTGCTCGCGAGCTTTACCGAGCCCGAGTCGAGCCGACCTTTCAGGTCGGTCATCCAAGCGAGCTGAGCCGAGCTGGCTCGCTCGCGAAAACAAGCCGAGCCTGAACAACCCTGGCTCGCTCAGGCTCGGCTCATTTTCCACCCCCTAACTAGCAGGTGAAAAATTATAGCAGATTTTTCTATTCCAAGTGAATTTCTACCGCCATTTACATATGAAAAGAATATTATGTCCAATGGGAGGTGAATTGGGTTCTTTTTCTAATTTACTGACTAATTAACAAATATAATGCTTGTGTTCAAACCATTATTAAATGCAAAAACTAAAGGCTAATGTCTAAACACAAATTTTTAGGCTAGGTGATGGCAAGTCTAAATGACGTGAATTAAATACAATGGTAGCCAACATAGGCACCTTAGAACAAGAATTAACTAAATTGAATAAAATTAGCCACATTACACCCAATTCGTATGACAATTTTTATATGTGTATGACATATGGGATCATCTGAGTCACTGAAAGTGGATCCAAATGTCATGGGAGTAAATGCGAATTTTAAAGAGTGTCATGAGGGTAAATGCCCCACTAATTTGAGGTTAGCAATACTAGGGGTGAAAAGCAATCAATTCAAATGTGCTCGTAAGCAATTAAATTGCTTAAGATAATCAATTATACATGTCAACAAATGATAAGATATATATAATTAGCATCATTAACAATCACAGTTCAAAGCATAAGAAATAACCATAGGTGACACAAATATTTTTTTCCCCATGGTTAGAGGTCTAGACAGATCAGGTCAGGTATTGCCTCGACCCGGCTTATATCGGGGTTCTTGAATTCTCACCCCTCCCTAGACCCGACCGGTCCCATCGGGTCCCCGCTAGGTCCACTATGCCCCCAAACTCAAGGATATAGGTGATTAGATGAGAAATGAGTATAAGGGATGAACCTGGGGAGGAAGTTGTTGCTGTCGTCGCCATTAGGGTAGGACAGTCGTTGTTGCAGTGGGGATGGGGAGGAATAAGAGGAGCACAACATGGGACTGGCCGGCTCACCGCCATCGTCCTAGTGCCATCTAGATGAGAGTCGTCATCACTATTCAGGGAGGAAGCTGGATGGAGAAAGAAGGCGAGATGAGGTGGAGTTCTTTCACACCGCTGTGGTTGTGGATGGAGGAGCGCGCCATGGGAGTCGTTGGCTCGCTATTGTCGTTTGGGTTCCATCTAGATGAGTCACCGTTGCCGTCCAGCTTCCTTGCCGAAGGGGACTTGGGAGATGGCCGAAGGGGACTTGGGAGAAGGGAGGTGAGATAAGGTGGGGCTATGACGCGATGCCAAAGGGGGGCTAGGTGGAGATGGGAGGCAGCATCAGCACCTACCCTAGAGTGAATGCTTCACTGTGCGAGGGGGCTACACTATGTTGTGAGGCTCTAGGGAAGGATCTTTGTGGTGGACGATGTGGATAGGAGATTAGGAGGCTAGGCGACGTCGTGTCGATTTGGAGTTAAAAAGCCGATAATGTGCAATTAATGGTAGCCTAGTGGGTCTTGAGCCATGCAAGGAGGGGAACGTGAGGCATAATTGTGGATTGTTCAAGGCAGTACATAGTCAGCCTGACCCAACCCAACCTAACTCGGTGACCCGACCCAAATTTAACCTAGTTGTTGGGTCCGGATGGATCAGGATCAAGATGAAGATCTCTACCCATGGTTCAGAGCCGAACTCCAATGCCCACATTGAGGCAAATCCATGCTCCACTCCCACTCAAGCCAACTGCCTTGTCTTCACTCGTGATTGATATTTTCTCCCTCCAGAGGTGGCAAGCACCAACAACACCACACACACGATTCACCAGGGCCATCTCACAACCTTAGCTTGACAATGTCATTGACATATGACGCCTCCGGCATCCGTTTAGGTGCTAACAAAAACCAAGAACAACAAAACTGAGACGAATATTGAAGCACGCTGTCAAGACATAGATGAATAACTAGGGTTTAGTGGTTAAAGGATAAACCGATAAGGACACTTAACACCCTCTCTCACCCCTCTCACTTTGAGTAACTCCAAAGTCCAAACTAGTTAAACGAGAGAGAGCTTCTCCCAAAAAGCCAAGCCAATGGCTAAAAACCCCACTCTAAAAAACTAGAGATAACTTGGCTGGACTAGGTTGGACGCCTAAATCAGTACAAGCGTTCACATTACATAGTCGCACCACTACTGGACCATGTTCATTCCTATGGTATAGCACGACTGATGCGTAGGTGGACCAGGTGGCAACCTTGGCCACAGAAGGTCTAGTGACAAAGAACTTAGCCTGATTGCATAAAGGAGCAACACCCTACAAAATGCAACTCGCTAGACCACCAGAAACGCTGAAGATGTAGCGACATACCACCTCCTCTACACTCATACATGACCAACGAAAAGGATTTCTGGAGTGTGTGATTCGGTGTAGACAATCCAAGGTGATCCATACACCTCGATCTTTTCTTAATAGTTCAATGGTCTATCCTTTAAAATTTGGTCTTTCAACCAACACCCATCGGCAAAAAAACAAGTAGAAATTCTTAAACACGCATTAGATATACCTTTGCCTTGCAATTCCATACATCATATACGAAGACCTTTGAAAGGTAACAACGCCTTCATATAGTCAACCTTGACTTAATCACCTCATGGGACTCTCCTGTCCTATTGACTTTGATATATCGATATTGATTCTATCCTTACCTCTTGTTAACACTCCATCTTGTTGACCTTGACTTAGCCATCATCTTTCCACCCTCGATTGTCATGCATCGCTATGGGACATAATTCTCTTTATTACATCACTCATGAAAAATTAGGGAAAAACAAAAAAAACATAAAAATCTGAAAAAATCGAAACAATTTTAAAAAAACCATACCAATTACAATAAATAGAAAAATAATTTTAAAAAAAGATAAAATCCAAAAGTTTTTTTATGATTTTGTAGATTTTTATTTTTTTATAGTTTTCCCCGATTTTTTATTTTTTGATTTGTTTTCGAATTTTTATGATATGATTTATTCGTTTTTTCTATTTGTTTTGGATTTTTTTAATTTTCATGATTTATTCTTGTTTTTATAAATTTTATGAATTTTTATCAATATCTAACCACATCAACTGCCATGTAATGTGGTAGCCACATGAACTTTTAGCTATCACGTAAGCACCACGTTAGAACTTAACGGTTGCCCTAACGGTTTTGGGGCAACTGTGCAAACAGAGACAAGTTAGGGGGATGAGAAAGTAAAACTCAAGTTCAGGGGGCTACGTGAGAATCGCTGCAAGTTCATGGGACACAGTGCAATTTTTTCTTTACAATTTAAGCGCCATAAGTGTTCACCCCCACAAGTGTTTCGAAATAAAAGATGTAGGAAACATGTGTTACAGATGAGATCACAAACAGCTACATCTTATGAGTACACTACTACTCCGGTTTTTTAAAATATGTCACTGTTGACTTTTAAACACACGTTAGACCATTTGTCTTTTTCAAAAATTTGTTATAAATATGTAAAAATACAAGTTATAATTAAAATATATTTAATAATAAACCAAGTTAAAACAAAGTAAATGATATTTACATAACTTTTTTGAATAAGACGAATGGTCAATCGTGTGTACAAAAGTCAATAGTGACATGTTTTTAATAATGGAGGGACTATATCTGTAACATCCAAAATTTTAAAAACCAATTTGGCACGTTAATTAACGCAAAGTCAAGCAGGAGCTCAAAGCAACGTAACAATCTAACATGAAACTGCAACTTTCAGCATCTTTCTCAGCACAGTAGCACAGAAATAAATTTATGTGAAATCATGCAATATTCAAATAAAAACTTTATAATATGAAAAATGCATCTTGAAAGTCTCTACAACTTATATGCATAAACTTTTCTCTCAGGAAGGCCTCCAAAAGATTTGCTCTCGACTTCTCTTGCTCCCCTGGACCCCTTTCAATTGAGGACTAAAGAATATACTAGTAGCCATATATATTCCTTTATTTGAAACAAAAGACTACACAAATATACAATAAGTAAGTTGGTCTCATACGAAGGTATTTTGTTAATCAAGCACTAAAACAAGAAGGTCATAGATTTACAATACATAACCTTGCTCAGAGAATTATTACACCTAAATAAAGACTATAAGAGATCGCATTGAGAATCAAATATGGTAGTTGCTAAAATTATTTACGAGATTGCAAGGTTGGGCTAAAATATATCATTTCTTTCCAGCAAGAGACTCGGGATTTTGCATTGGACAATCATCGCGTCGGCCCGCAAACCCATAATTCTCTCCATGCTGCCCATACGGTCATACACAATGCCACAATGCCATGTTTGTCCTTTGCGGAAGAACAACACCCCATTGTGTTTTTCTCCATTTTTGCAATGTTTTCCATGTGTATATGATATATCACTCCCTACTCATATACAAAAATCTTTGTCCTATTAATTACTGGAATATCCTAGCTAGCTAAAGTTGCTATGTGAATTATGGATTAAACTAAAAGAGAAAATATTATGCATACCATTGGTTTTAAATCGCAATGTAATATATTATATATACAATTACAAAATCGACATCCCATATTCCCATTGCATGTTGTTGCACTTCATTTTTATTGTCTTCTATGCCACTCTATTAGTTAACACCATTTAAACTTACCATAATGCCCTCGTTGAATGTGTCTGATAGTAGGTCGGCTCCACCTGCAACGTCTTCTCTTCCATTTTCTCTTATTTCCACCATTTTTCTGCGCGAGTTGACCAAAATTTAGTAAATAAATTGAATATTTAAAATTTAAAAGTTTGGTTAGATTCAAATTTTTAAAATTTGGTAAAATTTAAAAATTTAGGTAGGTTTAAAAGCTTTGAATTTGGTAAATTTCAAAGTTTAAAATTCAGACAGGTTTCAAAACCTTTCGAATTTGGTCAGATCTTATATTTTAAATTTCCTGGCTTCAAATTTTAAAATTTTAAAATTTGGTTAGATTTCAAATTTTTAGATTCAGACAATTTTTAAAATATTTAAATTTTATAATTCTTTCAAATTTGGAATTTGAAATTTTAAAATTTCAAATTTTTGAATTAGGATAGATTTGAAAATTTCTAATTTGGTAGAATTCAAATTTTAGGAATCTCTTCGGATTTGAAATTTTCAAATTTGACTTCAAAATTCAGTTCGAATTCTAATTTTAAGGTTGTAGATAACAGGGGAAAAAGGGTTATTTTGTATGCAAAAAAGGTTTGACTAATATAATATAGTCAACAATGGCATAGAGGACAATGAAAATGATTGCAATGAAAGAAAATAGGACTTTGCAATGGCACTAAATAGTAAACTAGTTTAGAGACCACTTCCAAAGAGATATATCAATAAATTATTTCCATTCAACAGTGTTCCACTAGGTAGGCCAAAGCTTATCTAGATATCAAGGGAAGAGCCTTAAGGGCATGTATAATCCTAGCCCCATGCCAATACTATTCATTCACCTTTCATTCATTATCTTATATAAATTAGGGCCAAGATTTGGTGGTAGGATGTGGCTAACCGATAAGCATGCCCCAAAACCTCGACTCTAGCCATGGGGTCCTATGTTAAAGGCAATAGGGGCGGATCCAGTATGAATAGAATATAATACACAATAAACACACAATATGAATAGAATACACAATACCATATAATAAACAAACAATATGAATAGAATACACAATAAATCATTGACAACTATATGGAATGACAAAATGTATATCAAATGATAAAGTAAATAAGTTCTCATTACTGTAGTGCTTAACTCATAGCTGTTCTTTAAGTTGCTTTATCTTCTAAAAACAATCTATCATTCAGAATTTTCGTTATAAACCCTTGGTCCACAAAGAAAATTATGGCATCATTCATAAATTGGTCACCCATATGATTGCGTAGTACTGTCTTCACAATTTTCATTGTCGAAAAGCATCTTTCCACTGATGTAGTGGCGATAGGCAAAACTAGCACTAGCTTAAGCTTATATCTCAAGGAAAAAGAAAGGCGTTTCTTTGTATCTACCATCAATTTAGTAAGCTTGGAAATTGACTTCAACTTGTCAAATCTTTCGTCTGCTCGAACATTATCAATATAAAGGTAAAGCTCATGACCAAGGTATTTTAGTTGCGCTGGATTTAAGTCATCTAGATATGACTTTGCTAACTCCATCAAACTCTCATATTTGAAATCAGCAAAAGAATCCTTGGGACTAAAAGAAGCCATTTTGGCTAAGCAAATTAGAATTTACCTCATTGAGTAAAGGGCATACCATGTCAAAGAAATCACTAAATATATCATTCTTTTTAGCTACTGCCACAATGACTAACGGAAGCTGATGAGCAAAGCAATGAAAATAATATGCTTAGTTATTTTCTCTCATGATCAAAGCCCTTAAGCCATTGAACTCACCTCTCATGGTGCTTGCCCCATCATAGCCTTGGACACTGATCTGTTTTATACTCAACCCATACTTATCAGAAAGATAATCAATGTTAGATTTGAGACACAAAGCCGATGCCTCTTTCACATGAACAACACCGACAAGTTTTTCTTTCATTAATGCAAACTTGTCGACATATCGCAAAACAATGACCATCTGTTCCTTATCAGCAACATCACCAGACTCATCAACCATCAAGCAGAAAACATCACCTCTAATTTCCTCAATTATTGATTTAACTATGATCTCCACAAAACAAAGAAAATAATAATTTCAATAATGACATTTTATGCCTGACATCATCCATGAAACAAAATATTAAGAACAAATTTATTACCTGAACAAAACAATTAACAATGTCCTTTTGAATAATTGGAGCCACCATTTTTTTTATTGAGAGGAGCATTTCTTAGCACAACCATGTTAACCTTTTCTTTCTTTTCTCTGCTACAAGCTCCACCAACTCTAGAAAATTGCCTCTATTATTAGACTCTTCTGATTCGTTGTGGCTACAGAAAGCTAAACCTTGATACAACAAGTAATGGGCAGCATTGATGGAACTATTGAGCTGAATATGATGGTCCTCTCTAGTGATGTTACTTTGCTTGTTGAAAACAATGGCAACTGATTGGTCTTGTTTCATCAAATTGTTACTTCTTTTCACCATTGTATTATGGAGACTATTGCATCGGCCTACATGATCATGAAGCCTATCTGACTTATTCCATACACAAAAACCAATGGTTACAAATGCATCATTCCTACCTTACCCTTCAATGCAATCTCTGAACAAGTAGCAATGTAAACAAAAGGTTTTATCTCCTTTCTCGCTATACTCTAGCCAATCATATTTATTGAACCATTCAGGATTAAATCGGCGTAAATGATTCAATATGCTCCTTTGTGGATACATGAAACCAGATTGTGGCATATAAGGACCTCTAATTATATACTTCCGCCTTATCTCGTCTTGCAACTTTGGCCCGCGGTATTATGATATTCTCTTCCTATTGGCTGGATCATATGGAAATTCATCCAAATTTACCTCTTTTGACAACATGGGCAATTGATGAGAAATGTGATCAGTGTTACATGCATGATCATCTCTGCTCAAAGTCCTTCTATCGCCATCAGGAAAATCAACATCACTAGGTGGCGATGTCTTTCTTATATAATATCGTCCCATTTATTTGGCAGGAAAATTATCATTATGTTAATACATCTCAACAGTAATGACTCTTAGTAACCAATAATTGATTATAGACTTGATTACTTGATTCGGGTCGAACAGCCGCTCGCCAGATTGGAGCATGTACAATGGTACAACTCAGCTGTCTCTAAGCTGTCTACAAGCTGTGCCATATCAACATTTTGGTGATGTGGAAGAGAGAGAAAGGGGAGAGAAGAGCCGTCGCTTCACCAAGCGTCGACTACAAGCACAAAAACCAACGAGCGAACGATCCTGTGTGCGCTCCCTACCTCTTTCTACGCCCCCATTTTTCCACTAGAACCCAGCGACACGCCTACCCCCTCCCTCCCTTCCCCTCCTCATCGGCCGGCGGCACGGTGTCCCTACCTCCCCAACCCCCTCTCCCTCTGCATTGGTAGCACCGACCTAGGAGACGAGTGGTTGTGTAGCTGTGCGAGTGGCGGCGGCAACCGACCAAGCGGGAGCAGATGAGCAGCTTGGCGAGCACCTATGTGAGTGGCGGCGACCGATAGAGTGGGAGGAGATGAGCAGCACGGCGAGGATTGGGCGGTCCAGTGCCACCGGAGGTGGAGAAGATGGGTGCAAGGCGACGAGCAACTATAGCACACCCTGTGAAGCTCCTGGCTGATCTCTGCAAGATGGTATTGATGGTACTGGAGATGGGCGCAAGCGCGGCACATCTTGATCTATTTGCCAAATGAATTTCACATCCTCAACAAGTTCGTTTGCATATGTATGTTCAATTGATGTTGTATGTTGGATGGATTTATATGCAAATTTATGTTATTTTACTAGGCTAAAATCATATTGAAAAATTGTCTCGTTTGCCAAATTAAATATCATCTGTTTGGTCTTCAAAGGTAGATGATGTTCTTAATTCAGATAAATTTGATTAGGTGACAATGGAGTATCAACTGATTTTTTTGTCAAATGAAGTGTTAAAGTTCATTCGATTTCTCATATGCAATGAAGTGGAAACATTTTAACCTTTAAACTAGTACAATGCCCGTGCTTTGCAACGTACTACAAAGGGATAAAAGAAAAACATAAATTAAAACAATAAGTGAATTAGAATGTTTGGCCAATGACCACTACAATGTGCTATCATTTCTAAGTTTTTTTTGGCAGCTCATCAATTTAGATTAGGCTGAAAGAAATTGGAACCAATAAACCAAAAACCATTATTTGTGATTAAAGGGCACACATGATTACAGGAGTCCACAAAATTGGCACCAATAAACCAAAAACCATCAATTGTTTCAGTGACAGAACTGCAACCGCAAAGGATGCATTCACTTGTGCCTCCTCCTTTACCTGCAGCTCAGAGCCCGCACAAGTGTGGGATAGAGCACTGGTTCGCTTCTCGCCAATGCGAGAGGAGCTGTTCCTAGAGAGCTCGTCGGCAATCGCCACAGTGGCATTGCCGTGTTCTCGCCTCTCCTGGAGAAGGTCACTGAACTTCAACAACTAGGGATGGCTTCAGGGACAGCCTTAAGCATGTCCTATAGCATTGACAGCCATCATGAAAGGAGATGGTGACGTGGACTGCTTGTTGTTTGGAGTGCTTGCAATAAATATTAGAGCAAGGGTGTAACCATGTTCCCTTCACTCTTGCTATCTTATTCGAAACCAAGAAACATTTAATGGACTGATGGAAGAAAATATGAACCGCAAGAACACCAAGATTGTTAGGTGCCATAGCCCACAATATTCTGCTAATTCTGAGCCAGCATTAGAGTCGGTATATTTCCATGAGTCCCAAGAACTAATTGCCTGCTTCCATATAAAAAATAAGAACAACAGTAACATTTCAATAAATCAAGTCTACATAAAATAGAGGTGGAGGATCACCCATTTATCAGTCTCTACATCAAGTTTTCATTTTGATACAGCCAATGCCACAGTAGCAATTGCCAATGATGTCAACATTTAGCATTCTAGAGCAACTCAAGCACCATCCAAGTTGCCAATAAAAAAATGATGACCACAACAACCTAGTGATTTGAATTTCTGTGTTAGAGAAGACTCGCAATGGATGAGATCACAAAATCCTAGATTCCAAAGAGTCTAATTCTGACCTTAAACTAATGTCAACCAATGTACACTGCACACATGTGAGAGAAAAAGGCACATATAAAAAATCTAAAATTGTAATCCTTACCGAAAGAAAATGTGTTCAAAATTCCCCCATTTTTTCACATAATCTTGCTAGAAAACAAGTGCTAGAGATCAACGGGATTATGACAGGTTACCTATAACTGACCCAATTCCTTGATAATATTTGGGGTGCATACTCTGCAAATGGCCATCATTTTCTCCAAAAATTCAACAAACATTTGCCAACCCTGCACTGCTGCACATATCTTGTGCCCAAATCGATCATCAGTGATTAAAATTAAAATATCTGCACACATTCTCTAAGCAGACTATTATCACTTCCCATCTTCCAGTAAAAAAGATCAGCACTAAATGCCACAAACAACGGTGACCGGATCGAGAATCGCAAAAAGATCAAGTATGATGCAGAATGAACGTCCTATCTAGAATGAACGTGGAGATCAAGTATGATGCAGTGTCCAAAACAGTGCTATTATAGCAGCATTAGTTCCCCTTCAACTTTCACAGTCAACCACTAACTATACAGAAGTTATATATCATTTATAGATAGCATAAATATAGCACGGTCTATAAAATTAATATGGACCCATATATAATAGTGTATGTGTATCTTAAAATCAGTTATAGACTGACTATAAGTTAATAGCTATTCTATTTCTCTCGTCTTTTTCTCTCCTTCACATAACCAAAATATTAAACTGGAATCCTTGCATCTAGCTGACTAAGCATCATTAAAGATGCTCTTACCTTTACCCTAGTTAACTCACCACAGACAAGCGTTCAAATCAAAGTCAATTTACAGGAAGCATTGTGATGGTACCATCAATCTATGACCACTATAATGCACCCTTTTCAGTTTTACATATGCAATTAATGAACCACAAAAGGCACTCATCTATTTCTAAATGTTGTTCTTCTAATCTGGCTGAAATCTGAAATATTTTTCCTTAAAGCCCAACAACCTAGTTATATTTGAGTTGAGCATATCCAGAATCACTTAAGTACAACATGGTTACTCATCTCTCTAAAGCCTCTAATGTGAATATGATCAACATTAATCAAACGAGGCAATCCAGATTGTGCGTATCCATTTCACTGAGCCAATTAAGCAATAATAGATGGACGTAGCAGAAGAGATAACTTATATTACATCGATAATGGACATAGCAGAAGAGACAGCTTACAATACATCAAGTAGATAATGTATAAAAAAGTTAAAATCTATTGCTCACAGCCAATCCATACACGACTAGGCTAGGGGCTGACTTCACGACAGTGTCGATGGGGATGGCAAAGTTCACACCAGATGAAATCCCATGTCCTACCACAGAAGATGAGAATCCATTAATTTGCATAGTGGGTTGGGTTTCAATATAATCTTCTGCATAGGATCCTGATCACTGAGATGATCCATTAATGGCTACCTGAACAATAAGATGATCCATTGATGACTATAGACAAATCTCTATTTAATTCGTGAAATGTGCCTTAACAGTGTAATGCGTAGCAGGATCAGAAGTATAGTATCTTGGCCATATAGTGATATAGCACTACACATTACAACATGAAGCTGCTAATCTACACCTATCCGTTTCTACAAGAAACAAGGTCTGGTTAAATTGAAGAAAGTATAGTGGTCACATGAAAAGTAAACACTGAAGCATATCGTTTCATTTGGCATGCCCTGGCGTGCATAGACCTATCACTAAATGATGGAGATACGATGCACCAAGTATAGAATGAACAATATCTTTGTAAAGATTGCTACTGAAGTTCACAGAAGAAAAAAATCTAGCTTCCCAGCAAATCAAGGCAGAGACGCGATCTTCCGCCAAAGGCTTGACCATTGAGTAAGAACACTTTTGCCTACGGCAAGGGTCGGCGCAAGAGCGAGCGACGGGAGGCGGTGGCCAGGGCGATCAGAGAGCGGCTACCCGCCGCGCTGGCTTGCTGGGGCGGCGCCTCGGCGGTGGAGTGAGGCACGGGCGGAGCCAGAGCCAGAGGGATCAGCCGGGCAATCGCCGCGCCAGCGCCGGTGAGGACGACTATGGCGGCGTGAGCGCTCTAGTGACGGCGGCGGCTTGATGCTGTGTTTGCCCTGACAGGGACTTTGCGCTGGAGCCCAACCCGAGTGCCAATGGCTACGAGGATCCCGGGCTAGGAGGATCTCATGGGTGACGGCGGCGAGCTTCTCCTTCGGTTCATGCTTTGCCTCGCGGAGCGCGTCGATCTCGGCTGCGTCGTAGGGCTTGGCAGGGTGAGCGGCGGCGGTGAGGCCCTTGTCGGCGACCCCACCGTTGGTGAGGGTCTGGCCGAAGTGCCGAACTCGGCGGCAGCGGCGGTGGGGTAGGCGAAGTTCTCGTCGCCGTTCTCCATCGAACATGCAGAGGGGAACCACGCAGGAGTGGGATCATGGGCTAGGGGACTGGGGCGGCGGGTGGGATCTGTAGGGTAGCTCATGGTGGTGGGATTGCAGTTTGGATCAGACGAAGCAGATCTCAAGTTGACAGTGCCACCACCACGACCAAAAGACGCTTTATTATAGTAGAGATCCGTGATGCACACTTGATCATCCTATTTTCTACACCTAAATAAATGTAGAGACAACAGCCAAAATAATCCATTGCATGTACTGTCTGTATAGCTGTCTTTAGGTGACATGACAATATTTTAGAATCAGCAAATGTCACCCCTCAATTTTAACTCTGTATAGCTGTCTTTAGGTGACATGACAATATTTTAGAATCAGCAAATGTCACCCCTCAATTTTAACTTACCAAGAGGGACGACGATTCCGTTAGAAAAGTCTGGGATCAGTACGCTAGCGCAGAAGACCACATAGCCGATACAAGCATACACCGATTAAGTAAATCGTTGAATATTACATCACAAAGTTACGCCCTCAGGCAAAATTAGAAAGGCAGCCCATACATGCCTTAGATTACAAAACAATGTTCAAAGTACAGCGGTCACCAAAATATTTACCCAAAAGAATTCCCTATCGACTACGGTCCATCAGCGACTGGAGCGACCCCTAAGACTCCTCGAGTCCACCATGATCCTGTCCGTCGTCTTCATGACACTCGTAAGGGTCATCTTCGACTCCATCGTCTAAAGAAGGTAAGTAGGCGAGATCAGCGTCATCCAAACGCTGGCTAGCTAACACTTCCCTTAATGCATTTAGTGTAGAAGGCTTTATTTGGAGGAGAGAGTTATTTTATTTGCGTAAAACTAAGTTTATAAGACTTTTGAAAATAACCTAACTAGCATTAACTAGCACTTGTCTTGTTATATATAAATCAGGGGTTTCCATCTTAACCATGCATCCCAAACCGAGCTATCAGCCAAACAAGACAATCAACACACTAATCGACCAACCCTCGACCATAAACCCAACCAGTTTACTCAATCACCATACCAGCTTATACTTTCCAGTCTTTCTTCCGGTTGCCCCCAACCATTTCTAGTTCTGCCATCCTTTCAAGATTTGGCAAATCCTGTTGTGGACCACACATGCCATGGCATGATCACCCCAGCTAGTAGGGTTGTCAGCTCTCACTAGCCGACCATCACCCTAGGGATGTGTGGCCATTATCACTCTCGGTGATGGCCGTCCCATATAGAGAATGGTCCTAGAGGGCCTCCGCAGAGCGCTCACTCCTGGCGACCCAAGACCCGTACTCCGCGCGATGGTCACGCGTTGTGTTGGAACCATCCCTCAGATGGCAGCGCTTTCCCGCTACGCGTGTTATTCCACGCTCCTCTTGGGTAAGCCTTGGCTAAACCCAGCACTAGGCATCTCGTGCCTTAATCATCCCTCCGGATGTCCAACTAGGGGCAACCCACCAATCATTCTCTACTTCCACGGTCATCAACCACACCACACACTTGGATTATCCGAACCAATCCGATCCACACTGACCGATTTCCTAAATAACCACACCCCAAACACAATCAGCCCAACATGCATCTACCAGCCCTAACTGTCATATGTCAAGTCATATTAAATGAGCATAATGAAT
The DNA here is from genome assembly GCA_005191435.1 of Raddia distichophylla. Classification (NCBI taxonomy): domain Eukaryota; kingdom Viridiplantae; phylum Streptophyta; class Magnoliopsida; order Poales; family Poaceae; genus Raddia; species Raddia distichophylla. Next base: position 1,298,500 of record SPJY01020047.1, on the reverse strand, counting down.
GACCGGTGAATATCGGTTCACCGTTCCATGGCGATTAGCTAGAAGATTTGTTAAGCCTAAGCCAGTCTAAGCAAGTTTTTCCCATTAGGTAGGGTTAAAGTGGTTACCAGACTAACCATGGCTATCAAGAGCAATGACAATTAAGGCAGTCATTAAGGCTAGACAGTTCAAGGCAGGCATGTATAAATATTACATGATTAACAACTAGGTAGTCTACTAAGCATGCATTTAATTAATAAACAAAATAGTTAACAGAAAACTGGGTAATAAACATGCTAATTAGTGATGTTAATCCGCACTAGGGAAGTCGCTGTCTCTCCCTAATACGGATCACATCTAAAGAGTAAATGTTAACTCGCCTTGATCCTATAGGTGGTCCTCCTCAGCGTCCCCAAATCTTCCCTCGCGGGATCACCTACGTCAAATCATACCAACAACCAACAATTACTTACTAATGTAAGGGAAAACATGATGCATGCTCGACCTAGGTCTTAGATTCGTCATTAAAGGCTAAACTCGGTTAATGAATCTACTAATCGTATGATATGCTATGCATGGCATAGTGCATTAATAAATAATATGAATAGTATATAATTATCTACTAAACCCCAAAATAAGATTTGGTACGTTAAGGTTATAAAAGGGTGATTAGGGTTTTTTGGCCACATAAAATGACGACTAATGGAAATTCCACCAACGTATGAGGTAAGGTTTAACGGAGTTGACAAAATGCTAAGGGCTCCTAAGTATACGAGAGAACCTAGGTTATAATTCTTTATTGATTAATTTTTCCAAAATCATCTCTTGGATAAATTTTTATACAGAAAGGCCAGCTAATTAGTTAATGTTTATTAATTAATCTACCCTTAGGGTTATGCTAAATTTGAATGCAATTTAAAATATCCTAGAATTATTTGGGCATTTATAAATCTAACATTTTCTAAAGGACATTGGTGTCAAAGTTATTATTTAGAAATAGTCAATAAATACTTTAGAATCCATTTGGCTATTTTTATAAAGAGGAAACTACCATTAATACCAATAGTGCAAAATTTCCCATAACAGTGGCTGCTTTTTATATTTTTGTAAATTCAGAAATGGCATATAGTATATCTCTAAATTTTTCTGGAATTTTTGGGAGTCTTTAGCTATTATTAATAATTCAAAAGCTAATTCGGGATTTATCTAAAAACAAAATCACCGGAGAAAATGGTTAAAATCCCCTCGGGCCGGACCAACTCACAAGAAGCCCACGAGGCGAATCGGGCCCAAGGCCCAGCTGAGCGCCCGCGCCCACGCCAGCACAGGACATACGCCAAAGGCGTATTCCCCGAATCCGTCTCCATGCGGGGCTGGCGCCTTGCTCGTAGTGCCTCCACTCAAATGGACAGGTGGGCCACGGACCCACCGGTCAGCGACACGCGGCACGTACGGTTCGAGCGCGCACGCGAGGAGGTTTCCCTGGCAGGTGGGGCCCGCACTCTGCATGAAACTCAGCGCCAGATCTAACGGCTCTTGGTCATCTCGTTCCTCTGGCTCAGCGACGTGGCTCGGCGGCAAGGGCGTGCGGCTCGGCGGCCCTAGGGCCCTTTTTCGGCCATGAGCGCGCGCGCATTGGCATCTACAGCCTGCTACGGTTCCTATGACGCTCGCGCCGAGGCCGGTGGTGGCCGGACGCGGCGGCTCGGTGATGGCGGCAGAGCGAAGGCTTGTCGGAGCAATTCAAGCCGCGTGAGGGATCTATAGGCTACGTGCATGCCAGAGGAGCTTGAGGGGGGTCAAGGAGGTGCTCACCACAAGCCTTGGCGGGGACGAGGAGGCTCGGGGGCAGCTGGCGGCGGAGGACTCGTCGACGACCGAAGCAGAGATCACGACACACGGCGACCCGGAAGTCCTAAACTGAAATTAGAAGGGGAAACACTTAGGGGACGTCTCGGTGAGCTCCAAATGAGGGCAATTGGAAGGAGGCTCACGGTTTCGCTGGAATCGTGTTGGCGCCGGCGAGCGGTGGATTTGGCGAAAAGTTAAAACCGGCACCGGCGGGGCAGCTATATGCTTTCATAGGCACGGGATGAACTTCGGCAGAGAGGGAACGTGCGGTGGCGTGGGGAGACGGGACCGAGCGGTGACTGAACCGAGCGGCGCTGGCAGAGCGGAGCAGGGGGCTGATGCGGCGCGGCGCGGCGACGGCAATGGCACGGCCATGATAACCGACGCGGCGCGGAAAAGACCGCCGCGGCGCGAGGCGGCCAGGCAGAGCCAGCAACGGCGCAGTGAAGTGACTGTTGAGCGGCGACGGTCAACGGGCAGGGAGGGAGAGAGAAACAGAGAGAAGAAGAGAGAGAGGGAGAGAGCTACTGAGGTGGGGTCCACATGGCAGGGTTCAAGTTCAACCAAAATTTGAAATTCGCTCAAATTTGAAAAATCCTCCAAATTGGGGTGTTACAACAAATGTCTCTAGCACGGTACATGCTTTAACTGCCCGCCGACAAATGATTGGCTATTAGCTAATCACCTGATCGGTAAATCAGTTTAATTCACTAATCACTAATCACTTGATCAGCGGTGAATCGCTGATTTGTTTTGCTGTGTTGTGTTGTCGGGGAGAGGCCGCGAGGGTGTCGAGAGAAGAACCAATGAGGGAGATGAGGAGACCCTAGGTGGTGTCAATGCATCCGTGTTTTGCTCACTGCTACTGCCTTTAGGATGAAAGCTTGAGGGCTGTGGACTGCGATGTTTATTCTTACTGGACGAATGGACCTTGAGTCCATAATGATCGATTAGTCGCATTCACATGGCCCATTGGGCTTGGACCTTGAGCGCGTGGCCTGCTAGCAGTGTTAGCATGCGGCTATGGGCAGAAATTTGTTTGCTGCAAGCAGTGGACAATGTATGGGCTGTGGACCGGGGTCACCTGAAAATCCGCTCCTAAAAGACAATATTGTCTCTAAGAGCATCACCAACCAAAACCAAATTTAGATCGATCCAACAAGTATTTGCACCTTCATTTACTATTCATCTATATTTCTTTTTTGTTTTATTTTGTTTGCTATACAGTAACAGAATAGTCTCGATTAGACCCCATTGCTCCCTAAGTAGTGTGAATGCATAGTCCTTAGCTTCTTGTAATGTATGCTGCAGGTTTTAAGCCACTCACGAATCTTGTGCCGTTTGTTACAAGAAGGAAATTCAATTTTTATTATGAAGGCCAAAAGTCATCCGATTTCTGTTGATGCTTGGTTATGCCAAAACATGTACATAGTACAAAAAATTATTGTCGAACCTAATTTTTGTCATTTGTATGGCCTAACAAATCTCAAGATCGGCATGATTTCCAACTCGACTGTTAGGTATTGTGTCGAATATGTGTACGAGTAGGTTACATGGACTCTGTGTTGTAATAGGTAGGGTTGGTTTAGAGTTAGAGTCGGACTCTAGCCGGGCCTCTACTATATAAAGGGAGGCAGCCCTGGTGTAATCATATGAACGACTTCATAATAGTAGCATAGACAAGAGGAGGTCAGCGGCCGGCATGTGGTCGTGATCTGATTAGCCGATGTGCTGCGGTATTATGGTTTGGGGAGGAGCATCCATAATCAGAGCCCTGCAGATGTAGACGAAAGCCAAACTACATTACCAAACATCGTGTCTCCTGGTGTCGTTCGTGATCTTGCATCGACCCATATCCTAACAAGTGGTATCAGAGCTTGATTGGTGTGGTTGGTCATGCAAAAGATCTAGGGGGAGACACAAGGTTTATGCATACACGGGCGCCGCAAAAAACACCTCATCGGTGCAAGGTGGAGCAAGGCGGCGATCGACGATTCGATCGGTGGTATCGGACACTTTAGGTAGGAGGCTTGAACCAATCGATGGGCTACCGTTGGCAGGGATTGACCGAAACCCGTACTCCGCACAATGGCCTCACGTTGTGTTGGAACCATCCTCAAGATGACAGCGATCTCTCCGCTACGCGTGTTCTTCCGGGCTCCTCCTGGGTAACTAAACCCAGCACAAGGCATCTCGTGCTTTAATCATCCATGGGGCAACTCTCCAACCATCTTATTTCTACTTCAGCAACCCATGACTTTACCTCACATGAGCTATCCCGACCTACCGACCAAACTGGACCAACACACCACATAGCTATAACCACAAACACATCCAGCCCATCATGCATCTATTAGCTCTAACTGTCACATGTCAAATCATTTTGAATGGATGAATGAATGACCGCTGAATATCTGTTCACCATTCCGTGGCTAATTGCCAGAAGATTTGTTAAATCCTAAGCAAGTATAAGCAGGTTTTACCCATTAGGTAGGGTTAACATTGTTACCAAAACTATTCTTAGGCTAACAAGGATATGACAATCAAAACAGTCATAAAGGCTAGATAATACAAGGACAGACATGTATAATTATAGCATGATTAACTATTGAGCAGGTTAATAAGCATGCACTTTTATAATAAACAACATAGTTTGGAAAAACTGGGTAACGAACATGATTATAGCGATGTTAATCCGCACTAGGGAAAGTCGCGATTTCTCCCTAATACGGGTAAACATCTATAAGAGTAAGTGTTAACTTGCCTGGACCACTTGTATCCTAACCGCGGATCTTGATTCGCCTCGAGATCCTCCTTAATCCCTTGGGGTCAACCAAATGACACAGATAAACACCACGCTGCGGGGAAAACATGATGCATGATATGCAATCGCTTCTACGAACTTAGTAGTGAGTCTACGTAGGCTACCCAAGCAACTCTACGATATTCCTACTAAGAGAAATCCATGAGTTTTTATAAAGAGATAGACTTTATAAAAAGGCTCACGGGCGCAGTATTACGTCATCGAGGTTGTGCGACTAAGGATACTAATGCATGAAATGCTTCGGACTAAAATGTGTCGTATTTCCGATTAAGTTCCCTTATCGAGATTTAATCTTACTTTTGAAAAATAGGCATACGCGTTGTATTTTGGATTCAAGTGAGGGCTATGATAATTCCATGTACCTGGGTTATTCTCGTTCAATAGTTCTCGTATAGCATACATTATACGAAGTTATACGAATATATTATTAGGTAAAAATCTGCAAATAAAATATATTTTCCACGTAGCAAATAAAGGAGACTTTACGTGGCGCCCTTATGGCTGGAATAAAGACACGTAGCAAGTGTCCTTGTATTTCTTTTAAGCTCAAGGGGCAAGCTGCAAAGTGCCATTGGTCATCTTCAACTTCACATTGGGTAGCTTCCTGTACGTTTCTCTCATGGGAAAAATTCCCCAATGCCGTTAATCCCCACCTCCTGATCTCCTTAATCCCATTGCTCCCTGGAAGATAAAAGTCAGGGGTGGCGCATAGCCTGGCCTCGAGTGGAGGCAGCCAGTGCGCAGGGTGGTGCTCAGCCATCAAGCAAGCAGCGAAGGAGTCGTGCCATGGCAAAGGCTGCGAGCAGTGCACAAGCAGCAGCAGGCCATGGCTTGGATCTGTTCAAGAGCCGCAGCCATCGGTGCACGGGTAGGAGGAGATAAGCGGCGCGGCGTCCCAGCGGCATGCTCTGGCACAGGGGAGACCTGGTGGCGCACAGGTCGCCATGGTTGAGCTGCAAGTCTAAGCAGTGCTTAGTTTATCATACTTCAAGTATGAGCATACTTGTTCTAATTCTCTCGTAATAACTTCGTATAGCATACATTATACGGGTAGGAGGAGATAAGCGGCGCGGCGTCATGGTCTGGGTGGAGACGGCGGCCGGCATAGGGTCTTTGACGGCATAGGGCCGGCGCTGTGCAAAGGAGAGAGCAAACAAGGCGTACAATGCATGGTATACCATTCATGCAGTGCGTGGATGAGAAATAGCAATAAAGAATGTGCATCATATATATGGATTAGCACGGACCAGATCAAAGATAATCTCCACATGTCCTCAAACGGAAGACCATCGATCGTTGAGGTGACCTGCTCCTGGAAGACTATCAAGCACATCATAATTTTGTTAATCGTCTTCTTCCCCAAACAGCAGCCCACTCTTCTGTTGGTTTTCTTTGACGTTGATGAATCTTAGGTACAGATTGATCTCCCTCTGTTATTCGTGTGTCGTGGCTTTTTCGTATCTCTTGTGTGTATCTAACCCCGGTGCAGGTGCTGAGCCGCTGAGGGGATCGATTCCCTTTTATATTGTGACCCGTTGGTTAAAGATCCGATTTCTCTGGCCGGATAACAACCTCGGCCACAGAAGCCGGGAGCCCGGGAGATAAACATCGACGTTTATTTTGTCTTCCGGAGAAATCAGTCCAGATAATATTAGGCAATTTTACCATCCAAACACTGCCCACTGCCCCCATTTCCTGGAAATTTGGGTGATGGACAAATCTACTTGACGCGCATCTTCAGCGTGCAGCGGTTGCTCACCACTTTCCAGGTCTTTTCCTATGTGTTGCTCAGCACTTTCCAGGTCGCTCGCTCATGCACGCCCTGTATAAATGCGGCTCAAATCCATCAAAAACCAATACAAGCCCAAGGGGTGCCCTCTGATCTTGACCGCAGTTAATTTAGCTCCAGTCCAGGTAATTAAGCTCAAGGTTTTTTATATTACGAGCAAATGCTCTGACTGTCTGATTGATGACTCGATCTTGCTCGGTACCAGCGATCATTTTCGAGCGCCATGGCCGCGGAAATGGTGGCCTCGGCTGGTGCCATGGCCGCAGGGATGGTGGCCTCGGCCGTTCAGGAGGCCGTGAGCGGAGGCGTCTCCTCGGTGATGAGCAGCCGCGAGGAGAAGGCGTCCGAGAAGCACAACATGGAGAGGCTGGAGGTGGCGCACGCCGACCTGGCGTTCGCGCTGCAGATTTCCCGGAGGCTGCCAATCATCGACAGCTCGTTGCTTCCCAAGAGGAGGATTCTGAAGCGCGCGTACAAGGAGTGCAGCGACGTGGTTCAGAGATGCAAGCAGCTGCAAGAGCAAGAAGAGCAGCAAGGGGCAACACAATCACAGACACGGTCGACCTCCTCTTTCGCTTGGAAGGTTATCGATGCTGTGAACAAGAGAACCAAGTACATTGCATCTTGGCTTGGCTTGAAGGGAGACGAGCTGAGGCTGAGCCGCTCCAGTGTTGCAAGATTTGAGCAGTTTGCTGGCATGGCCGACAAGTTTGTGAGAGACGTGCAGACTGGCTGCTCGCTCTCGCACTACCGGTTTCTCAGCCCTCTCACCAGGCTTATCCTTGACATGAAGCCTCTCCTCTTTGAGAAGGTGCAGGGAAGACGAAGAGCAGCTCTTTACATAGTGCCCACCTTTTCTGTTTCTGAAGAGCGTGGTGGTGCTGTAAATGCATGGATATGGTTCGTCTGTATGGATCGGGTGACGCGCAAGTCTACGAAATCCATAAGATTGCTTATAGTTATACGGCTCTCGGATTGCACGGACGTGGTTGGGATTATCGTCCAATGCTTCAAGTCACTTGGGCCTGTGTTGAAGCCTCGTGTGGAGGATGCAATTGGAGAAATCGCTGAGCTAACTACACAGAGCAATTGCAGGTCAACTGGTCCTGTTTCAGCAGTCTTGGCCAGGCTGCTGGTCAGAAAAGACTCGCACCTGCGCGATGAATCTTGCTGCACGAGTTTTGCTGAGCTAACTACACAGAGCATCGAAGCCGACGACGCCGCCGCCACATCCAATGGATTGCCGCCACAAGTTTTGGGAATGGGCTTCGAGTGCTGTGTTCCAGCGATCGAGATGCAAAGATCAAACGACAGAGCTGCTGACGGAGGCGTTCTGAAAGATTGGCCACCTCTTGTGATGACCGCTGGCTTCTTCCCTCATCTTAGCTCGAACCGGAGGGACACATTATTGCTCGTATATGCCGCAGATGTTGATCAGCTGCCGGGGATTCATCCGTCCGATATTTATGAAGTCCCTGTCCGGGAGCACGACAACTGCAATGTGAGCTTACGCGAGATGGAGGAGATGGCACTCGCACAGGGGATCCATCCTTTCATCTCTCAGACCGACCTGAGGGTGCATTCGTTGGGTTGGTACTCTGCGCATGACCTCGCATTGTTTTCTTTTGAGAGGCCAATTATCCACCCAAGAAATGGAAGGCCGCCTAGACAAACCCGTCGTCCAAGGTAAAAACACACACACACACGAGATTATGTTATTACTATCTATCTATTATGTTGAGTGTGCTAGCTAGCACGATTTATGAGTTGTATTATTTACCAATATCGATCCTGCTATGTCGTTCTTAGGCCATCAAGACTTGTATAAAAAGATCCAAAGACGATGCCCGCCCTTGTATTGCATGGATTTGTTGGTGATATATTTGTTAGTTTTCGATATTCAGTGTGGTGCGCTCATCAGTTCCTTTCTACTCGATTCATGATGGGTGCAGCCAGCATTGGCCAATTTCGTAAATGATACACATCTATCTATCTATCTATCTATCTATCTATCTATCTTTCTATCTATCTATATAAAGCAGAGTTAAACGGAGCCACCACATTAATCCTAAAATCCTAGAAATTCCCACGTTAATCGAAAAATAGTAGAAATTCTCACGTTAATCTTATAAAAAATAAAAAAAATCTACATCGTTGAATATGGATATTATTATGTAAATCTAGCGGTCAATATTAACCTCTATAACAAACAACTGAAGCTGATCTATATATTAGAGATAAACTCTAAATCTAATATGATATATTATCTATATCTTAACACAAATCTATCCGCGCAAACGCGCGGGTCACCTTGCTCGTTCTTTTTTATTTTAATAAATATGGATCCCTTTTCTATCTTATAAGTATTTTTTCCTATTTTTGTTTTGAATTTATTTTTAATTTAGTAGTTGTAAACTCTTTCTTTCGATCTAAGAGCATGTCTAGCATGCTATCTAAAACACTAATGCAGGCAACCTTAATCTCTATACACCATCTAGCAGAGTCTCTATGTCGGCCTCTAAATATAAAGACTTTCCCTCCCGTTTACTGTATACCTTAATCTCTATACGGTCTCTATATCTTTTTGAGCATAGATAACCTTCCTCGTGCTTGGTGGCCGACATAGATAAAGACTTCTTCTTCCTCCCTTTTCCCCTTTCCTACCCCTTGTGCTTGGTGGCCGCCAGCGTGCCCCGACCTCGATCCCGTGGCTGGCGGGGGGAATCGGCGTGGGGCCACCCTGTCAGGGCCGTTCCTGAGTTTTTCGGGGCCCGGGGCGAAATCATAGATGGAGGCCCCTAACATAAGTATTAAATTTTTTTAATAATACCATATATCAACTAAAAAACAACATTCAATGTATTATACAAATTATACCGATAAATAAAAGTAAAAGTACAAGTAAGATTTTTTACCTCAAATAATTGTGGAGGCCATCTTAGAAATGTCTTCTAACATTTCTAGATGCAAAATCATCAATTATGGCCTCTATATTGATGTCATCCAATAATTTCTAAATAAGGCTGCGTATAGCGTACCTAGGGTTGATGAGATCATGAGAAATCATCAAATCAATAGACAATAAAAATATGAATGAATTGATTTGGTATGTTCTTTTAATCTAGTCTAAAGAGACAAGATTGGACGAAGCACAAACCATGGAAGTATGGAAAGAACCGTGCGGCGACGGCGGCGCTAGTTCGACTGGAATTGGAATCGATCAATCGCCAATCGGTAGTTGGAATCTGATGCCTCTGATGGCCGGCCGATCAGCCGATTCCTGATGGTTCATGGCCAGGCGTGTTCACGGTGACCATATGGGCTGTTGGCCAGTTGGCCCATTGCCCCAATTGGGCCTTTCAATCGGAAGTTGCGCACTTGCGCATGGCGCTGTCTCGCTGAGTGCCTGAGTCGCTGGACGCTGGAATTCATCGAACGTACATGGCTACTGTTGCGCCGCTGGGGGGTGCGGCCCCTGTCCGTGGGGGGGCCCGGGGCGGTGGCCCTGCTCGCCCCACCCCCCCAGGAACGGCCCTGCACCCTGTGGCGGCGCAGTGCGCCCGGATCGGGCGCGGGGCGGCCAGATCCGGCGCTGGCTGGCCCGAGGCAGCTGGTGGTGGCGCGGGCTGGCAGGAGGAGCTCGGCGCGCGCTCGGCTCACGGCAGGCGGCGGCCAGGCCGTGGGCGCAGGCGGCGGTGGTGTTCGTGCGATCGTCGCGCTTGGCGGCACGCCTGTCTTCGGGACGGTGCGACCGGGCGCGGCCGCTCCAGCTCTAGTGCTGCTGGGCTCGGCTGGCGCGGGAGGCCTGGCGCCTCCTCTGCCTCGCC
>SPJY01020047.1:1271473-1284906 GCA_005191435.1 Raddia distichophylla | reverse complement strand
GAAGGTTCTATCTGGCCCATATGCGTCTTGCCGAACAGCCTCCTGGCTGGCATGGTGCGTAAAGGCCAAGGAATCGTGTTTGAGTCCTACTCGAACACGAGTTCTGCACGGCTACGTGAAGACCCGGACGTGGTTTCCCGGATTGGATTGGAAGTCGTGATCCCCAAGATTAGGAGATTACCTTATCTACTGTAGGTAGTATTTGGCATGTATGAGTTCGTTACGATCTCGTAGTTAACCCGGCCCGGTATCCCTCGGTAGGTCGGTTTGCTCTGCACTATATAAACCGAGTCCCCCTGGCGTGTAGAGGGGACGACTTAGACTGCATCTAGCTTTAGCATCTGTTAGACACCTGCTTATAGCGCTTTGCTACACCATAATCTCGCCGAGACTTGTTCGTCTCGTCGAGCCATCTCTTGTATTCATCTCTGATATAAAAGAAAGGCTGGACGTAGGGCTATTATCTCTCCCGAGAGGCCTGAACCAGGATAAAAACCCCTGTCTCCTGTTCGTTGCTGTTCGTGGTTGTTCGGCGTGTCTCCTATCTCCTCCTTGAAGAACCTTGGTTGACTTGGGTCAATATCCCAACCGTCGATAGATATATTATCTATATCTTAACACAAATCTATCCGCGCAAACACAGGGGTCACCTTGCTATTTCTTTTTTATTTTAATAAATATGGATCCCTTTTCTATCTTATATGTATTTTTTCCTATTTTTATTTTGAATTTATTTTTAATTTTGTAGATGTAGACTCTTTCTTTCGATCTAAGAGCATGTCTAGCATGCTATCTAAAACACTACCGCAGCCAACCTTAATCTCTATACACCATCTAGCAGAGTCTCTATGTCGGCCTCTAAATATAAAGACTTTCCCTCCCGGTTACTGTATTTAGAGACTCTCTGTACGGTCTCTTTATCTTTTTGATGATAGAGACTCTGCTCGATACGACGAAAATATAGAAAATTAAAATAATGATTTAGATAAAGAATATATAGAACGGAATATAAAGATCCAAGAGGCCATGCTCTAAGCTGTTATAATTTATCGCACAATAATTAATGGCGATCAAGCTAACCCAAATTAAGACTGGCTGCTTTAATTTCTCCACCCCGCACGTTCCGATCCGACGTGTGCTTGACCTCCCTTTTCCTACATCTACATGGGCGATCACTTTGTCTAATGCATGCGTGCCTCTGGCCTTAGCTGTTAAGTAAAGCGATCGAGCTGCATCGATCGTGCATGCATTAATTAGTATACCACAAATTTGTTCAGATTGACGCAGTACGGTTGAATTATGGATTAATTTGTTCATCATGCCCCCACATTAAACTAATTAATCCCACGTTAATTCGTTGTATATGTCGTTCAAATCCATATTGGCGACAGAGACACACAAAAGCAGATGCCCACCATCGATATATTAATAAACCCTTCTTCAGCTTGTTCGATCATCCAGCCGCCGATCGATCGAGCAGCTAGCTAGCTAGCTAGTGCTAAAAAAAGCCGCTTAAAATTAAAGCGGCATCGATTAACGAATTAAATTTCTTTTTAAACGCATGCATAAACAAGGAGAGCCACAACGCAATGCTCATCATGCGCTTCCTTGGTATGTAGCACCCTGTACTGTCAACTAATTTTATGGCAATCGGTTTATAGAGGGTAGCTACACAACCCCTTCTCTTCTCATCGTCCATCCGCCCGACCTGATAAAGACGCGCGCAACAAATAAGTCACCTTCACACACCGATGCATCGATCACATATGCAAATGCAAACATTGCCAATGGTGCGTGCGTGAAACAATTCATACATGCATGCTGCCATGCATGATGCATGCATGCTTCATTGATCCACCCGTCCATGTGGTCACTTGGAGGCGTACTTGGCCACGAACTCAGGCGATGTTCTGGTCCGAGCTGCCGCCCTTCTGGCTCGCCGCCTTCGCCTTTTCCATCCAGCCGGCAGCGTTGCTCCGGTACTCGGCGCTGCGCTCGCCGTCCATCACCTCCTGGATCCAGCCAGCGGCGTTGCTCTGGTACTCGGCGCTAGCCCGTTCGCCGCTGCCCCCAGCCACATGTATGGCCTCTATGCACTTGCGTTTCATTAGCTGGTTGGTGGAAAAGGAGCCACCACAATACGCCATATGGGCTAAAAATCCTCCACCGTCCCATTACTATCCAATATATTGATCAATATCCACTAAATTAGATAAAAAATAACTATTAAAGCCGATCTAATATATTAGAGATAAACTCTAAATCTGATCTATATATTAGTGATAGATTATGAGTTGATGGTTAGCGTAAAATAAGAATTATGAGTTAGAGATAAACTCTATATGTTCACGAATCTAGCCGAGCAAATGTGCGGGACACACCGTTCGATCAACAGTAGGACCAAATTATAACGGCCTAGATCAATCAAAGAAATTCTTACATAAATCAAGAAAAAAAAGATATATGCCGCTCATTTCATTTTTGTGGGCCGAATTATAATGGCTTAGATTAAAAGAAAAATATTACAAATTTGGATTAAAATACTAAAGATGATATAATATGATTATTTTAGCCTTTCGATCAACAGTGGGATCACCAAATTATAACGGCCTAGATTAATCAAAGAAATTCGCACGTAAATCAAGGAAAAAAAATTAAAGGTCTATGCGGCTTAGATTAAAAGAAATATTAGAAATTAGATTAAATACTAAAGCTGATATAATATATTAGAAATAAACTCTAAATCCGATCGGATATATTAGAGATAAATTATGAGTTAGAGATAAACTGTATATACCGAAACAAATCTAGCCGCGCAAACGAGTGGGCCACCTCGGTCATTACATAATAAAAGAGAAGGGTGCGGAAAAATGAAGCAGCACACAATAGACTAGCAGAGTGACTAAAAATTTCCAGCATTTATTGTGGTAAATGGTACTGCCTCTGTTCTTTTTTTTATCGCGATTGACTTTTGATATATCCTTTGACCATTCGTTTTATTAAAAAATTTAATGCAAATATGAAAAAATATAAGTCATGCTTAAAATATCTTTAATGATAGATAAAACGAAGCATAACAAAATAAATTATACTTAAATAGCTTTTTATATAAGACACATGATTTTTGAACAAACAAATAAGACAAATGATAAAAAAAATATGTCTAAAAGTCAACGGTGACAAATAAAAAAAAATGGAAGTACATAAGAAGACATACAAACTTACATAGAAAATTAAATTTGCATGAAGCAAGGCTGTGCATTGGGTTTCTTGTGATATACGAGAAACGCGGCCATACGGACGCACACAATTTGAATCAGATGACGCAATATTCATTCCACTTTTACATAAGCTCGCGATATAAGATACACATACCTGTAACTAAAAGTAAAAAAAGTCTCCTGCCCCTTTTCGTTCAAAAAAAAAGTCAAGGCCATACCCTATAGAATATCCCGTTTTTGTTGTTTGCTACTCCTCCATTGCCTGAAGTCTGAAGTCTGATCTCACGTACTCCATTACTGAACCCCGCATTCACACAAGCTGAGGAAGGCACACACCTCAGCTGTCCGAACAACTCATGTTTCCAATGGCCCTCCTCTTGGTCGCCATCTGCATGCTTCCCTTCTCAACCCGAAGGCACGCGCCACCATGCCTGGGCTTCCAGAGCACTCGATACGTTCTCGCTTCAGCGCTCCGGTGAGGACGATCTATTGCCTTTGGGCTTTGGCAGCATGATCTTGTCCACCTTCTCCGAGGACCAAGGCACCATTTGCATGCAGGCAATGCTGCTGCTTCTCACCACTGATGGCAAGGTAAGGTACACCCTTAACGCCTCCATCTTTGCGGCTCCGCCTGTCTGCCCCAACGTCTCCACGCCCATCTTCTCCACCGAGCGCCGCCACCATCTCTACCCGGCGCCGCCTCCATCTCTGCCAGTGTTAGGTATTGTGTCGAATATGTGTACGAGTAGGTTACATACACTCTGTGTTGTAATAGGCAGGGTTAGATTAGTGTTAGAGTCGAACTCTATCCAGGCTTCCACAATATAAAGAAAGGCAACCCTGGTGTAATCAAGACAATGACTTTATAATAGTAGCATAGGCAAAAGGAGGTCAGCGGTCAGCATGTGGTCATAACCTGGTTAGCCGGTGTGCTGCGGTATTATGGATTAAGGAGGAGTGCCCATAATCAAAGCCCCGCAGATGTAACCGAAAGCCGAACTGCGTTAACAAACATCATGTCTCCTGATGTCGTTCATTATCTTGCATCGGCGCATATCCTAACAAGTGGTATCAGAGCTTGGTTGGCGAGGTTGGCCATGCGGAAGATCTAGGGGGAGACACGAGGTTTACGCATACACGGGCGCCGCGGAAAAAGCCCTATCGACGCAAGGTGGAGCATGGAGACGATCGACGATTCGATCGGTGGTGTCGGACACTTCGGACAAGAGGCTCGAGCCATTCGATGGGCTACCGTTGGTGGGGATCTACCAAGGCCAGGTGATCGAAGGCCGACAAAGTGGCCGGCGAGGTCGGCAGGCGACGGCGAGGCCTCGGCGTTCGCGATCAGACAGGCAAGCGCGGATGGATGCCGGATAGATCTGAACGGCAGGAGCAGTGATACGACCTGATGTTGCACAGGAGGTGCTGCATCACGATACTGAGGGCGAAGCTGTGTTGTGGATGCGGATAGCCAGGGTGCGGCATGTTTTGCCGTGCACGAACGACGTGGTGCACTGTGGCGGGCTGGGAATGCTCGAGGCCGGCTTAAAGATTGGATCTACAGGTGGACTTGGTTTTTTGGACAATTTTTTGGCGATCGGTGGATGTCCAAGGTGGGTCCAGGCGGGGGCGGCGGCGCCCTAGGCGAGGGTGCAAAGGCGCGCAGCGGCCTAGGCGGCTAGCCTGGTGGCCTAGGCATGGCGCAAGCAGCAGCCCAAGCGGGGTTGATGTTATTTTTTTTTCTGAATTTCGCAGAAAACTCAAAGGAGGTGGAAGTGGAGCCCGAATTTGAGGTGGATTAGAAGTTTAAAAAGAATAGAATTCACCTGTAAGGGGTTCTCTCATCACTATAAAAGGGATGCAAGGGAAGCCAAACTCAACAATCCAAAGCAATCAACAGTGTTTTTGAGCGCGGATTTTGGAGGAGTTTTTTAGCTGTGAGATTCCGAAGGAGGGAGGCGTTCTTGGAAGGCTGTTGGCGTCTGTTCAAGATGACGAACGGGTTGGGTGGCGATACATCCATCGACAAGCAATTGGCGTCAGGGGCGGACGCAGCCAAAAATGGTAGGAGGGGCTGAAGTTTAGCCTTTTTCTCTTCTATTTTATACTAAAAATTATAGGTAGGGCTCCACTGTCATAGATAGGTGGGGCTAGAGCCTCACCTGACCCGGTGCTGGATCCGCCCCAGTTGATTGGCGTTGGTATAATCGCAGGTCGGCAGGATGAAGCCGACACACACAAATTTTGGTATGGTGAAGTTTGACGGTACAAGAAACTTCAGTTTATGGCAGACAAAGGTCTGGGATGTCCTGTGCAGCAAAGAATTGTGGTGGCTCTTAAGACAAATAAACCGAAGAAGGTAGAGGCTGCTGATTGGGATGTGTGGCAGCGTGGTAGGCCTGGGCGCAGGTGGGTGTGTTCGCCTGTGGGGTGGCCGCTTGCGCGTCCTCGTATATACCACCGTCAGCACAGCGCCGGCCACTCACTGTACTGGCGGAGCATGCTGGCTAAGCTAGCCAGTAGCGAGTAGCGACACATCCCATCCGCTCGATTTGTACGTACGTGGCGCCAACCGAGAGATAATTGCTCATGTCATCTTTAACATTGCCGTTCGTTAAAACTTCGTATCTCTTTTCAATGATATATATGCGAAACTATGTATATCTATATAATAGAGAATCTAAGTAGCATTTCAACGAGTATGTGGGTGACATGATGCATGGGAGCGATTCTGCCACACCGACTGGTGGCGCCGGCCGGTACGACGACGAGCTAGGCCTCGCCGCTGCTGCATGCATGCATGCAAGCACCTGGTATTTTCGTTTCTTCCTCACATACGTGTGCACAGCGCGAGCGCGGGAGCATATGCATGCTGCATGCACATGGAGCTAGAGGCGCGGCGCGTTGCAAAGAGATGGAAGATACGAAGGCTGGGGGAAATTAAGCGTGCGCGCGTGCGAATTGAATTGTGTGATTCGTGTGGGCCTTGTGGACGTCGTACGTGGCCGGTGCTACCACCACATTATCGATCAATAGCATCTGATGCTATATATATGCATGCTGTAGCCGCATGTGCATCGTCGTCCCCCTAGTCCTCGTAGTCGTACGTGTAACTCGTGCGGCAGCACCCTCCAAGCATGCATGCAACGACGCGAACTGAAATGATCGAGCTCTCAGACATGTTTATTAATTGCTGCGCATTTACGCTCAACAAAAATAACGAATATTCCCTCCATTCCAAATTATACTACCTCCGATCATAAATACTTAACGCATTTGACATTTAACCATGTCTTTGATCATTCGTCTTATTTTAAAATTTTGTGCAAACATGCAAAAATATATGTCACACTTAAAATATCTTTAATAATAAAACAAATTACAATAAAATAAATGATAACTTACATGGTTTTTTGAATAAGACGAATGGTCAAATATGTGTCCAAAAGTCAAATGCGTCAAGTTTTTATGACCGGAGGTAGTAGTTCACTGTTGACTTTTGAATATCCGTTTTGACCATTCGTCTTATTCAAAAAATTTGTGCAAACATGAAAAATGTAAGTCATGCTTAAAGTATGTTTAATGACAAAACAAAACACAAAAAAAATGTAAGTCATGCTTAAAGTATGTTTAATGACAAAACAAAACACAAAAAAATAAATAATATTTGTGTATATTTTTTGAATAAGACGAATGGTCAAAAAGTTACTTCAAAAGTCAACAGTGAACTATAATTTGGAACGGGGAGTACAACATAAAAGAGATATAAGATACATAATACAATGTTATGTTAGGGATAAAGTAGGACAAGCCCACACTAAACACGCTCTTATAATTATAGGGATGTCGAATATTTCTTTATTCGGATATGGATCGGATTCAAATATTATCGGATTTAGATACGAAAATGACTCACTTGTAGTTTATTTAATCCTTATAATATTGTACTTTACCTAAAAATATGAATTTATGTTACATTATAAAATCTATCCAACTAATTTTTGTTGTTCTCACAAAATAGTGCATCTGATATAACATTTTGGATAATACAAACTGTCGGTGTCTGGGAAACGCGCCTACTACGGGCAGCGAGTCCACGGACCGACAGACGAATTTGTAGTTAGAGTGAGGCCCAACGACAACCCTTCCCAGCAGCCCGGGCTGGCACCCAAGCTCGCGAGGGCTCCGGCCGCGCGGTCTTCCCGGACGGTGCCTGGTGCGACTTGGCAATCCGAGTACAGATCCGTTGTACAGGGGGTGAGATGAGGAAGAGAGGGGGAAGAAGAGGGAAAAAGAGATACAAACCTGGGCGAGACAAGCGTTTTGTACCCTGGTTCGAGCCCCCACTATCGGATAATAGCTCTACTCCAGCTCTCGTTGATAATCCAGTGGAAAACAGTACAGGGGTGCTGAGGCCGGGCTAAGAGGCACCGACCCCGAGCTTACAGGAGTGCTCCGGACACTAAGGTGACTAGAATCTACTCTAATACTGCTAGGAATAAGGTACTTCGGAGGCTTGATGGCTTGGAAGACTTGGGGAGGAATCGGCCCTCCCTTACGCTGGGCAGGCTTCTCCTTTTATAAGCGCGGCGGGCTGCTCGGAGCTGATTCTGCAGGTCCAGCGCCTATCCATGCTTTGCCCATCTTTACTGGTGGCGCCCTTGTCCCGTTCCCTGGCTCCGTCCTGTATGTGGCCTGCAAAGAGAAGCTTGTCTGGTTAGTACTGGACACGTGTTCGTCTCGGTGTGCTGATACTGGGGAGCAACCTGCATAGGGAGAAAGCACTTTTCCTTTACCCCCAATATAGCATTGACTGGTCGGAGCCAGCTTCGCGCCACCTGTTGAGGGTGTCGCGGCGCGCGGCAGCCGTTGCCAGCTGTCCAAGGGGACAGATGGCCCGACGAACTGCCCGCGCGGCTCTCTCCCGGGCTACAGATAGCCCGGGGAGGTGCAGTCCTCTCGGTCAAGGCCGAGGAGAGCGTGGAGGCGTGGGCTGCCCGCGGGGCTCTCTTTCTGGTTAAAATCGGGGGAGGCGTGGTCGCCTTAGTCAAGCCCGGGGGTGGCCTCAGTGGGCTAGACATTTCTGTTGGTACGGCCAGGGGTGGCCTTTCGGGCCCTTTCCACGCATGGCAGGCCGGTACGGATCCGGCCCAAGGCCCATCCCGGGGTGGGCCGATTATGAATCACCGACACAAACACATATATACTATATTTATATGTAGGATAATTATTGTGTATATGGATACAAATACAGATAGTTAGAATATATATTCAGGTAATTAAATTTCAATAAGGATATATATGTGGATATAGTTAGATTAGGATACATATTCGAACATTGGCTAATTCTAATATTTTGGATTCTTTTGACACCCTTATGCTCATAGTCTACAATTTTTCTTCTTTTTTTGGGAGTACTGGGTTCTACCTATTAACGCAAATCTCTACTACTCCATTCGTTTCATATTATTTATCACACCAAACAAGGAGATGTGATAAATTACATTGTTACCCACATTAATACATGCTATTTGTTTTCCCAAATCAACCATTAAATCTCAAATCTCGGCCTCCACCTATTGGATGGCTTGCATCTCCAATGTCATTAAAACACTAAATCCCAAGTATTGATGATGGATAGGGAGACATGATACCTCTAAAAATGATTGGAATGTGAGAATGATAAATATTTTGATAAAAATTTAAATGCTAGAATGACTAATAATCCGAAACAGAATGAGTATTAAAGAGCAACTAATGGTAGTAGTACTTTGATTTTTAATGTCTATTATTATAATATATTGTTTATAATAACAAAATTATATTGATTGGAAAATATGCTTAGTACATGCTCAACGGTACCATTGTGTATCACAAAACTTTACAAATCACTTGAAAAATAGTTGGTTAAAATTACAAGGTTTTAAATCTTAAAATATATGTGTGTGTACCATGCATTTCTGGATGAGTAAATTGCATCATACGTACCTAAAGTTGTCCAAGTGTTCAAGTAGGTCTCAAATTCGCAAAACTACATATTTAGGTAAGTGGGTCAAATGAGGTCCCAAACTATATACTCCCTCCGTCCTGGAATATAAGAGATTCTAGCCATTTTGTAGTAGATCAAGAAGATGAGAAAAGGCTAAAGATGCCTCTACTAACTTCTATTCCCAATGTCATTTTAAGATCAAAAAGATACAAGATTCCCTCCCACTAGCATTTAATACTCACAACCACTCCATCATATTATTAAATAGGCTAGCACTTGATCAATAAATGCCCTAAAATCCCTTATACTCCATTTGAGTACAAAATTTGAATGCTTCAATCCCATATATTTGAGGACGGAGGGAGTATTTTAAAACAATAGAGTTTGATTATACAGTGGCAAATGTGATACTGCACAACTTCCTAGTGGCATGAACACAATTTTCCCTATAAACAAAGCTAAAAATTTACTAAGTAATGTACTTGGTCATGTTAGGGCGATATCTAATATCTTTTTGTTTGTAATAGCAAAGGGTGTGTTCTAATCGAACTTTGGTCATATTTTAGCACAATATTTTTACCAATGTTTTTAGAGGTCAAATAGATCAAAAGCATGTTGGGATCCAAGTCACAGACAAATAGAGCTAAAGATGAATCCTATTAGCCGTTGCTGCGTCAGTCATCATCATCAGGCCCCAATGCCTAACCACTGAACCTAAGCTAGTTATTAAAGTTCACATTGACCAAGATTTGCAAGAAACTAACGTTTACGCTTACGAGACACATGGCTAAGGCACAAGGGTAGCTTTCTCGAACCAGGCAAAAAGCGGCTCAATCATCTACTAACACGCTAACATTTGATTTGACTTGCACATGCAAACAAGAGCAATCCCATAGTCCCAATTGATAATCTTGAAGAAAAAAAACAAAATCGAGTTTTTTTTGGAAGAAAAAACAAAATCCAGTTGATATACTCATATACTAGTACGGAGTACGTATAGTACTTACATCACTCGGACGACTAATATTTCTGTAAGACTGCTAGCAACCGCAGTAACACCTTCAACGGCAGCATCAACAACGACGACATACTGACGAACAAAGTTTATCTATTAATCTTCTCTCGTAGCGTGCGGTTCGAAGCACAACAGCTCGATATAAGTTGCAGGTGATATTCATCTCTCTTGCAGAAACAGATGAATTAAACATTATTTGTCCCAAATCATGTCAAAGTGAATGTGCAGAGAGAGTAATATCTATGCATGCATATCTACATTTTTTTAAAACAATAGTTCGACAAAGTTAGAACTTCTACACAACATTCTTATGGCATGCAGGCGACCCGCGACCATCCAGATAGCGCAGAAACAAATACTATATGTAATTACCCACGAAATCGCAATTGTTACAGGCGGTACAATTTCCATCAATTTTGAACCAAAATTTCACCGATGCGACTCACTTGGCTCCGCCTTCTTCTCCAGCTCCGGCGCCATATTCATTGTCTCCAGCCGTCGACGTCGCCTTGGTTAGGGATTAGGGTTTGGAGGTTCGGGGTCCCCAATGCTCCCAAGACTTAGATTGAGGGTCAGGAGAGTTGGCAGCCCGACGGTTGGGTGGGATCATGAGGATGGCAGCGACAACACCACCGTGTGTGCGCGCGCGCGCTGGAGGGGGGTGGAGATGGCCGCCAAGCTGAACGTTGACGTGTGCTTCTAGGGTCGTCATTGTCGTGGTTAGGATGGGTGGAGCCGGCTGACGATAGGTGGGTAGGGTGGGCTGGCCGGTGGCAAAGGAGGAGTCGCATTGAGGAAGAAGGGAATCGGGAGGGGAAGGCGTTGCATTGAGGAAGTGAGGAAGAAGATGAGGGGAGGGGGTCGCGCGCATCTGACCGTTGGATCAATATCCAACGGGCAGAAAAATCATCCCAAAAGAAACCAAATCCAAGCGCCTGTCCAATAGTCTTTCCTTTACAAATAGTCATTTTGGGTGGTGTACGTTTGCTGTTTGCACATTCAAAGCATGATGACATACCCAAACAACAAAAAATAAATCAACTTCATTTCATACAAAAAGTTCAGTCTCATCATCTGGCGTCCAGTACCATGACATGCATATGGGCAACGGGGGACATGCTCTTCAGATTTATGTTAACCAGCGGACCTTGAGAAGTTTATTCATAAACCATATGTACACAAGCACTTTGGCAAAGTAAACTAGTTTAATGTGCACCATGAATTATCAATTATCATATATAAGCACTTGTAGTCGTAAAGTACGATAGTTGGAAGTGGCATTTAGGACCACGTCTTCAAAACCTAACTGATGATGCTATTGCTGATGCTGATGGAATCAAGTAACCAAATCAGCTTCTTCGATGCTTCATTCTAATATATGTCAATTTGTGATTAATGCAGCCGTAGGAAGAAATCGACCTAAAGTCTTCAAATAAATAATTCACTTCGCGTCTAAAAGATGATAAAAAAAATAATACAAAGCACTTCCATTGACAAGTGTACATCTGCAGGAAAAGAGAGCAATACTTGTACAATAAAGCTGAATATAGATTTCTTATATATTTCAAAGCAAATTAAATCTGCATAGCCAATTAAAAAAACTCCACTCGAACTGGAAAAAACAGGTGAAAGATTAATAAGTTACCACTATGTGAAACTGGTGCTAATATTGACAGATTCCAGAAGAAAATACCAAAAGAAGACTTAATCTTTTTGTCCCTTTTCGACCAAACCTTGTTACAAGTTGGTCCAAAAAAAAAAAAAAAGCAAAGCAGAAGACATCACATGTTTACATGGGAATGGACGGAGCAGACAACACGAATGTCACGGACCCACGGTGTAGGCACATATGGCCAACCAAAAGTGTCCTTGATATATTTTAACTGAGCACGTTTGAAAAGCAAAACAGGAAAGCAAACCTAGCAAACCTGATAAACATGTAGTCATCAAAGGGCTGAACAATACACAGACAAGAACTAGCTATTTTAAATCAAAAAAACTAAATATTTTAAATCTATAATTTAGGAACCTTGCTGAATTCACTAGCCCTGGTGGGCCAGCTGGTGGCTTCACTCATCAATCCTTCATATGTTAGTTTCAGGTCAAAAGTGATCTTTTGCAAAATATGGCACAATGCCATCACATCTGGCATTGCTCTATGTGGACGATCTTTCATAATGATGCCATAGTGCTTACTTAGTGCCTCCAAGTTTATAGGACATTTTTTCCCTGCAAGAAAACAGCAAAAGCTTAACATAACTACAAGTATTTGTGTTATGAATTGACCCAATCAACAACTGTAAAATAACACTGCAAAGAAAAACAAAGTGAGTGTAATAATCTGATCTAGTGGAGGAGGGAGAGGATGAGGATGCCGGCGAGGGGATCTCGCCGGCAGCGAGGTTGCCGCACGTGGCGCGGGGGATACGTTGCGCGTGGCGTGGCACGTGCACATAACAGTGAGTTACTTTAACAAAAAACCTATACTAACATTTGGAGGACCACTGACACTGATTAAATCATAGCATGTAAAATTGAGTTGCATTACTGAAAGCATATGCAGCATAAACATTCATCTTCCTGGCCAAAAGATAATGCATAGCTATAGTACAATATGTAATGACATTTCTGGCTTAAAAAGGACCATCATGGAACACCAGTATGGTACACCTTGAAATGATTAAAAAAAGGAGTTTTTTTTTCACTAAGTGCTAAATCTGTATGATCAAAAGAGTTTGATAAAATAGCCACCGGTAACTTTGCAAGCACAAGTGCTAAACCCTAAACCCAAAATATACAGTATATCAACATGCAAGAGCTCTAGAGTGAAAGAGAATGTACCATCTGAATTCACCAACTTCAACTTCCTTGCCAAGCAAAGGCTGTCGACAAACAGCCAATCTGCAGGAATCTGAGTTGAACAACGGGCAAACTCCTGGGCAAGGAAAGGGGCATCAAATGTCTTCGCACTATGAGCAACCCACAGAACTGGTTTGCCAGGAGCTTGGCGACTTCGAACATATGCCACAAGTAATGGAAGTACATCACTGAACCTATGGTAATCAAATTAAGGTAACATTTAGAGTCATTGGAATGTTGAGTTGACTATTAAAGAAGTCAAATATACAAGCAGCTAAATCTCAATGGCAAAAGCTCACAATTTTTTGGACAAATTATCTGGAAATAAATGGCTTACAAGAACAATTGC
>SPJY01020047.1:1193112-1271440 GCA_005191435.1 Raddia distichophylla | reverse complement strand
CCCCCCCCCCCCCCCCCCCCCCCCAAAAAAAAAAAGAGAAAAACTATTGCACAAAGATTTAAGTTCCACAGAACTAATTCCATATTATGTTGTATCAACAGCATCATGATGACAAATGGAAAAAAAGGTGTCTCCTAATCAGTTAAGAAAAATTCAGGGGCGAATGTGGAGGCATGTGATGGAGAACCAGGAATAGCATGAATGCATTGGACAAGAAAAACACCTTGGGATATCAGGCCTGCAAACCATATCAGTTCTAATCTTATTGAGGGCTTCAACATATTCGGGAACAGCCCTTTCAGGATTAATGAAGGTTTGAAATGTGCTATTCTTTCCTCCAGAAAGATCACGAAGTGCGAACTCGGTGATTCTATGATCCTTATGGAGAAAACCGGTAGTCTCGAGATCAAAGACTAGAACAGTCCCAGGTTGGTCACGCTCAGAAGTCTGATGAAGCTTCAATGGCTGAATTCCAGCAGCACACGAGCCTGGATCAATTCTGTGCCAGCTAGTTTTCTCCAGAGGTTCTCTTTTAAGTGTTTGCACTCCTGATGTGGAATGTCGTTTACCATAGCTTCTAGGATCAACCAACTTTCCATATGATAATCCCACATGTTGGTAGAAATCTGACATGGTATCTACTCCAAATGTTGCTCCTCAGTTGATAGAAGCGGAGAATTGTGGACATTCTACACAGAAAGTGCACTTAGAATCATCACACAAAGTAGTTGTCCTCTGACTCGACCGCTTAGATCAACCAAATCTCACACCTGTACCCATATGTGCAAGTAATCAGTTCAACCAAAAAGTGCTAGCTGCTAAGCTGGAAAAGAAAAAAAAATGTGGCCTTTCAGTTTCAGATACGATAGGTTCTATGTCCGATAAATGATGTATACAAGGTACAGTAGTCACTAGGGAATCGATAAATTCAGTTCTTGTTGGTCAAATGCACTAAAATTATTTTTAAAAAACATTTCCACGTATTTCTTGACCGAATATAGAACCAGCGGGCCGGACCAATTATTCGACCTTTTATGATAGGCCCATC
This sequence comes from Raddia distichophylla, assembly GCA_005191435.1. NCBI lineage: Eukaryota > Viridiplantae > Streptophyta > Magnoliopsida > Poales > Poaceae > Raddia > Raddia distichophylla. The sequence goes on along the minus strand of SPJY01020047.1, from coordinate 1,270,392 downwards.
AGATCATGAATCACCGGCCCAGTCCGTGCCCCCATCCCCACAATCTTTCTCACAAAAGGTGGAGGAAAAAAACCAAAAGAGAGAGCCCTAATCGATCCCCTTGCTCCTCCTCCTCAAAAAAAAAAACTCCAGTCATGGCGGGCGGCGGCTATGGCCTGAATGATGAGGAGTATGGAATGCCGTGGGGCATCGCCAGCAACAGGTGTGCGCTACTGGACGCCATCTACGGATACTACAAGACGGCGCTCGACCTGCTGCCGCTGGAGGAGATGCCGGCGCTGACCCCGCGCCTCCTCGACCACGGCGCCTGCTTCGGCTTCGCCGACCCCGTCACCAACATCATCGCCAACACCACCGCCTCTGTCCCTCTCTCTTCCTTCCCCGGCCCCGCTGATGACGGCGGGAACAAGAAGAGGAAGATATCAGAGGAGGGAGCTTGGCACGTGCCCCTGTTTGGCGGGAGCAAGAAGAGGAAGAGGAAGAGGAAGATATTAGAGGAGGAGGCGAGGAGGGAATCGGTTCTCTCCAAGATGGACACCTTCCTGAACACATCATTTTCTGTAGCACGCTGTGTCCATGATGTTCACTCTCTGATCATGCCAGCAGCAGCAGACTGCAACCGGCTCTCTGTTGACCATGTCCGAAACTTGTATGCACTGCTGAAGCCCTATAAGGTCAAGGGATCAAAGCTTCCCATGAATCTTGCAGCTGCACGGATGTACACTAATAATGCCACCCGCATTGAGAAGCCGCCAGTCAGGATGACAGAGTGTCTCCGGAGTGTACTTATGGACAGAATCCATTCTTTCTACCTCAAGGCGGTGTCTCGACTACCTATGGATGATTTGCGCGCTCATCTCCACCGTGGCCTCCTGAAGGCTGGTTACTGCTTCGGTTTGTTCGATCCTGTCTCCAACATTATCGTCAACACCATTTGGTATGGCGCCATGTTCCCTGCACACCAAGAATTTGAAGTTGACATGCTCTGCACTGAGTTATTTACACAGATCGAGTACCGCTCGCTTGATGGCCTCGTTGCTTTCCTCCGTGCATGTGTCCCGACAGCCTCTGAACACGATGCCGTGCTATACCTGCTCAAGTGCAATGTGAAGCTCCGCAAAGCCATTTCAATGGCAAAACAGGAACATCAGGGTATCTCAAGCTGTGATGTGCATGGCCACAAGGCTGCTGCTGATGCATCAAGGCACCCTGAAGCTGATGCGTATGTAAAGTTTGCCCTGGAAGGCCCGCCTTCCATCCAGGTTGCAGTGAGGTCGTCACTGAAATCTAGGCGTGCTATCTCCTCAGAAGAAATTATTTCTCTCTCAAGGTTATTGTTGTCACTCTCTAATTCTTATCCTGCAAAACCGTTGCGGTCAACCGAGGAGCTGACTAAGGTGGCGCTCAAGATGTGCACAACCTATTGGGAAAACTTTATTGCTGATCAAAGTTTTGTTCGTGGAAAGATCAAAGCGGCATTGCATAATTATGAGCAAAGTGAGGTACATTTATTTTGTTTCGTGCTAGTTCAAAAGCTGCCTTGGAATTACTAATGTTGTTGATTGATGTGAACATCTTTATGGAATTTAATTTAATTGTTAGTTATTTCTGGCTCTAGGGTATTCTGTACGAGCTTCGAGTTGTATGTGCTATGAATAAGAAAGTAGGCAGCACAAGAAGCTTTTATGACCACAGATATCTGATCTCACATGTGAACTTTTGGGCAAGTACAAATGGTTCAGATTCTCTTATGATGTTTTTCACTGAAATTAGCAATGACGCTGAAGATGATCAACAACCCATTTGTTACCCTGTGTTAGATTTATCACCAAATGGTATGGTTTCTTCCCCACTTTGATATTCCATACCACATATGCATGTTCCTTACATTGAAACTTACCATTTCCCTTGTCCTTTTTTTTCGCCGTGAAGTGCGGTGTTGTCATTGTGAATATCAAGGGATAAGGATTATGCATCCAGCATCTGGTAGTTACGAAGGGGGTGCCATGGACTTTGAGAAAATTGCTTTGGGGGAACATGACATCAACAAGACATATGTCATTGGGAATGGAGTGCCAGGACATGCTACACTTGGCATATTTCGGAAGAGCTACATCTATTTTCACCCTGCCAGAGATGCTATGTTTGTTGAAGCCATGAACGAGTCTGCCTTGGATGTTACCTGGGATGGAGATTATAGAAGGAATCTTCGGGATAGGCGGTAATGTGCTATATTTCATTTTCTATATAGTTGCTCTTTGCCATGGTAAATGTTCAGGTCTTGTAGTTTCTGACTTGAAATGGAGTCATATCTGAAGATATGATGAGTGTTACAGCTTTATGATAGCATAATTACACATTTCAAGTTACTACTCCTGTAGTTCTACTAGTGTACTGCTCGTCTGCTCCTGTGATTCTACAATTTTTTATCTGTACCATTTGCTTCAGCCTAAACACATCACTGCTTGTCACAGTAACAATAATCAATTAGTTTCTATAAATAACAACTTTAAGATATATTCCATTGAAATGTTTGTTTTTGTGCCATTATTTCTATGCTTTCAACGGTTAAACATGTCGCGTTGATAAACAACCTTTTTTGGTTTCTGCAGGGAAAGAGAATGCAACATAAAGGATAACAAATTGGAAGATTACAAGGTCCGCATTACCCCTATTTCATACTTGTGATGTGGTTTATGTCTAGGCATGGAGCTTTTACTTTTGAGCAGTCCTCAGCACTTGTGATTGATGCAAACTGCACACTGAGCAAACCTTCATCAAGGGCATTATACTTGGTGACACGTGGAAGATGGACCGTTTGTATCGTTCGTTATATCTTTATCTTTCTCTATCATTTGTATGTGCCATCAACTTGTGTGTGCTGGCCATGTCAATGCAAAGCCGTACCTCTTCGAGGACTACGTATTTTCAAATATTAATCTTCATTGCATCACATAAACATACACACTAGGGAACAATGGCATGTTATTAGGTACACGTATCATATCTCCTACCTAATCCTAACATGCCTTATGGAATTTAAAGACAACATACTTAAACACTCTACTGAGTGCATGGGGAAATTTCCCCTTCCTCAACCCTTCAGAGCCTGCTTCTCTTCTCTTCACTAGTGAACAATGGGATGTTATGTACACGTATTATATCTCCTACCTAATCCTAACATGCCTTTTCTAATTTAAAGAATATCATACTTAGGGCATGTACAATGGTATAGATGGTTGTTGTCTAACTAGATGAAATCCCACGCGCTGTTGCGGGCCTGCGACAACGCCTAAGTGCATGTTCAAAAGATTGATGACATAACCATACCTAATACATATGTATTAGTAGCATGTATTCCTTTCCATCTAAACATACAAAAACTATTGTATTCCTTCTATCCGTATATATTTCAATTACTTATGTAATTTATGCATTGTTTTGATATGTTTTCGAACTAGAGCATGGCATGAAAATATGAACCTCATACTTTTTCATCCCCATGGCGTGCTTCATCTCCTCTATTGATCTGTTTTTTTAGATGAAGGAAGCTTTATTGATCTTAGATAATTACATCAAGATGATACAATCACACTAAGACCACTTCTGGCATCTGCATAGTTAGGATGCACACAGCCTAAAATTATTAGAAAAACAAAAAAAACGACATCACAAAAAAAATCATATCGCAACGAGTTACAACACACAACTTAATCCTCAAAAACTAGCACCACCGTAGCAACACTTGGACCGCGAGAATGACTCTAAAAGCAACGCCATCCAAAAAGGAAACGACATGAAAACATGACGTCGTTGCCATGGTCCAAGCAGTAAAGCCTAGACCATAGGTTTTTACCATGTAAAGCAAATCCTTCGAACTCCAGACAATGTCTTTAACAAGAGAGTGACAACTGTCGGGGATTAAATCACGGCCCATTGCCATGGCCCACTCCCTGACGGCCCAATCGAACAGCCTCACAGGGCCTAGCTCCCTGAAATGTTCTATCAGGCCCATGTGCATCCTGCCGAACAGCCTCCTGGTTGGCATGATGCGTAACGGCCTAGTATTCGTATTTGAGTCCAACTCGAACAAGAGTTCTGCACGGCTACATGAAGACCCGGACGTGGTTTTCCGGATTGGAGCAGACGTTATGATCCCCAAGACTTGGAAAATACCTTATCTACCTCGGGATATATTTGGCATGTATCGAGTTTGTTACGGACTCGTGGTCAGCCTGGCCCGATTATCCCTCGGTAGGTCGGTTGTTCAACACTATATAAGCAAGGCCCCTATGGCGTGTAGAGGGCACGTTCTGGACGTTCTGCACGTTTTACACCTGATCCCAGGCCAGAAGATCTCGAGTTCGTCGCATCGAAGCTTAGATCATTGTATACTTCCTGTACACACATAATCTCGCCGAGACTTGTTCGTCTCGTCGAGTTTCCTCTTTGTAATCATCTCTGATATAAGGAAAGGCTGGACGTAGGGTTATTATCCCCCCGGAGAGGCCCGAACCAGGATAAAAACCCTGTGTCTCCCTGTTGCTCGTTGATTGCTGTTTGCCTTGCTCGGCAAGTCTTCTATCTCCCTTTCTCAAGAACCTTAGTTGACTTGGAATCGATATCCCAATCGTCAACGACAACCAAGCCACCATTGCCAGGCACAACCAATTAAAGCCAGACCTAGGGATTCTCTCCAGAATAGACAAACCGGTACCCAAAAGTACTACCAAAATCAAAGTCCCCCAGTGTTGCCTCCCTCCTTTCCATGCCAGTGGCACCATACCTCCCAACATTGGCCAACTGTAATCGGCCACAAACTCCTCGACATGCATACCTTATTTAAATGTGTATCCCACGATGACAATGCCGCGATATGATGGGATGGATCGCCGAAGTAAGCGATTCCTTGAGTTGATGTCAATGTGACTCCAGTCTTCAGGTCAAATATGATAACCATCGAGTAGAGATGAAGACGCTGTCGCGAGAAGTAGCCGCACAACCATCCACAATCAACATCAAAGACTACCAATCAAAACGCCCATGGGCAGGCGCCGACGATTGACTAGAGCAGATCATGGAGAGGCATCGACGCGCCGCAGAACAGGACCACAACGCGCCACGCCGCCACGGCAACCGCCCGTGCAGGCACCACGGCAAGCCTCGCCGCCGCCGCCGACGGGCAGCGAAGGGCGGGGGTGAGAGGAACAGGCAGCAAGCCGGCTAGAACCTCTGGCTATGGAAACATCATACATCGACGTATGGAACCTCTGGCTAGAATTGCCCAGTTGGCTAGCCGAGGCAGCGCTCGGTCGGGAGACCCGCGTTCGAGTCCCCGTGCGCTGCCTTTTCCAGCGATTTATCCATCTCCCGCTCGCCGTAGCGCTAGCTGCCCATTTTTTTCTCTGGTAATTACGCTGCATGCCACCCGAGCGCTAGCTGTCCATTTTTTCCTTGCTAATTACGCTGCATGCCGCCGTTTCCAGTGTCCGTAGCGCTAGCATGAGGCCATGAGCTGCTGAAGCGCTACGAGGCCATGAGATGCTGTGCGTTTTCTTTTCTTTTTTTTTGCCTTTGTAGTCTTTTTTTTGTAGGCCGCACAAAAACGTACAAATTTGTAGGTTCTCAAAAATTAAACCATGGTTGCAAAAAGAACATCTACAAAAAAAATGGTGTTGCTCAGAATTTTTTTAAGTCCAAATTTACAAAAAAGATGGCTCTTTCTTATTAAGGCCATATTTTTTTCTCGATTATGACTTTTCGGCTTTATTTATTGTAGGCCGCAAAAAAATCTTAAAAATTAAAAGTTTCCGAACCATGTCTACACAAAGAACATCCAAAAGTTTTCAAGCCATGTTTCCACAAAGAACATCCAAAGTTAAATTTTCTCAAAAAAAAGAAGTTTTCATAATGCAGCCTTATTACTAAGGATTTTATTTTTGGTAGGATATAATACTTTTCTATGGTTTAAGATTTACAATAAAAAATAAAAATGAAGGGTTTCGTACATAAACCCTAAACCATATAATACTTTTGAATGACAAAATAAAAAACCCTAAACCATTCATTCTAGCTTTTATACTTAGCTTAGAAAATCTGTAGAATCAGACCATTGTAGAATTGAACCATACTTTTATCCTAGGATTTCATGCAAAGATTTAAATATTACACAAGAAACATAATTACTAATTAATAAAAAAATGGGGATGAAGGATAAAAAGGACTTCGAGAAAATATAATTATGGTTTAAGGTCAGCGCTCCATGGAATGAAAAATGAAAAACAAGGCTTAAGAATGGAGCCATAACCGTAATTGCATGGCAAGGTCCATCAAAATATTTAAGCGTTAAAAATAAATAGGTTTCACATAATTGATTACATCATTCTATCCGTTGAAATTTTGCTAAAAAAAAATTAAATTTTTAGCCTCTACACTTTAATGGGCTATTGATTTGAACATGATCGAAATAAAACGTTAATTATTTCTTTAGACCAATTCTTTGTCGCTGAAACCGGGTTATTGATTTGAACATGATCGAAATAAAACGTTAATTATTCCTTTAAGGTAATTCTTTATAGTTGGGACCAATCACTCGGCGCGCCACGGGCGCGCTTACCTTGCTAGTTTTTTATATAGCCTATTTGGTGTAATAATTTGTAACATTTTTTGTAAAAGTTTTAGTAGTCCTCTCAATGATGTTAAAACTATTTTTAAATTATTTTTTGAATATTTAAATCTCGTTTCAAAAACACTCAATTTTTGCTAAAACACTACGTTACGATACGGAAAGTTGAAATGTACAAGGCCTAACAAAAGGACGTGTGCCTTATACTCCACGTTTTATTTATACTCTAAAATTCCTTCGTAATTTACACCACGCTCTAAAAAATTCTCCCCTTTAGCAAACACTCTATCTATATTCTATACATACTTTTTTTTATAGTTTTTTTTCTACTAATGCTCTTATATAGCTACCATCAGTTGGCAAGGTGAAAAAAATTTAGTGAGCTATCGTTTTACTGCTTCGTGGGCAAATGCGAGGACGTCGAAATTGACCACCCTCGCCTTTATGTCTTCACACCATTGCTGTGTGGGTCCACCGGCAGCCACAGAGAGAAGAATTTAGTTGCACCTATTCTGTAAATTGGACACATATTATTGTAAATTTTTTAGCACATTATTGTAAAGTTCATTATTATAATTTTACTATAATTTGAATTACACAACATCCTAGTAAAGACACTCCTTGTGAGGTATAAGCCCTCTTTGATAGCTTGTTTAGTTTTAGTTTAGTTTTTGTTGGGAAATTTTGACCACCTTTGAAAGTGGTATGAAAAGGCTAAATAAATTATGAAAAAATATTTTTGAGATCTTTGAGAAAAACCCTACAAAGTTATAAAAAATTATTTTCAAAAAATAAAGTAAATGGTGTATATAAAAATAACGAAAGTTGCAATCCCAACAAAAACTAAACTAAAACAAGGTATCAAAGAGGCCCATAGTGATTAGTAAACGTTGGTTCCCAACTATAGTAAACCATTTTACAGGAATTTTTTTACTTCGACAAATAGGTTTTACTATTTTTTGTATTATAGTAAAGTGAAGTAGCAATTATAGTAAACCAAAATTTATTTGGCAAGACCAGCCTAGTTTTGTTGGAAAAAATATAAACAACATATGTGAGGACGGTTAAACGGAATGGGACTCCATGGAGTCATTGCTCCATTCCTTGTTACCGTTAAATTTCATCAAGATTCGTGCACACAAAGTAAATACATGCACAACAACATTATCATTTGCCATACAAAGGTGTGAATGCAATAACTGTGCAATTAATTGTTTCCAAACAAGGTACGGAGCACAGGCTCTATGGAGTCCCAAATACTTTTACTATGTATAGTAGTTTGGTTGGTACCTCCGTTTACCTAGCCTAAGCATAGTAGTTTGCCACACTTGTGGCATGACTAACTTATCTAACTTTAGCATGTGTTTGGTTTGCTGCCACGCCTAACATTTTTCTGGCAAGCGTTTGGATTGTTTACATGCCTTAACTTAGGAAAACTTGGCATGTTTCGGTAGCCGTTTGGATGCTTGCCACAACAAATGCGCCACACATGATTTTTCTTGAAAAACATGTTTTGTTTACGATGCTCATAACCGAAGCATGAAGTAACATTTGCTCAATAAAATTATGTAGTAATATGTTCACACAATCATATCATATACTTCCAACATCATGAAGTTACATTTTATAAAAAAGAAAAGGTTAAAGAGGCATTGCAATGCCTCGAGCAAATCTTCCGAGATGAATCCCCAGCAGGCCTTGTAGAAATTCCAGGTGAAGCCATCTGGCCCAGGTGCCTTGTCGTTAGGAAGGGAGAAGAGGACGGTTTTGAGCTCCTGGAGGGTGAGGGGGGCGTCAAGGGGTGAAAGGTCAGCCGAGGGCAATGCGAGAAACTCCCAGTTGAAGGATTGGAGAGAGGGGGAGACCGAAGTTGTGCCGAAGATGGAGCTGAAGTGTTGCGTCAAGGCCAACGCCTGGTCACGAAACTCAGTGAGGAGGCCAGTGTCAGTTAGGAGGGAGTGGATATGGTTTTTGCGACGGCGGCCGTTCGCCCGTAGGTGGAAGTACTTGGTGTTGGCGTCACCGAGTTTGAGCCAAGAGAGGCGTGAGCATTGCTTCCATTTTATTTTCTCGATGGAGCTTAGCCCTAGGACGCGAAGCTTGAGCTGCTTGCGAAGGGCCATTTCTTCTGGGGATAGGCCGCGGGCCTCCATAGCTAGGTCGAACAGCCTGATGACCTCCGAGCCCAAGGATAGCTGCAGCTTAATGTCGCCGACTTGGGAACGGCTCCAGGCGGTTAGGGATTTCGCCATGCGGGCTAGCTTGGATTGCAGGCGGTGCATCGGGTGAGACGGGATTCTGGAGGTAAGGCCAGGGGCATTCTGGAGCCCGTTCCAGGCTTGCTCGGCGAACTGGAGGAAGCCGTCAATGGAGAGCCAGTAGTTTTCAAAACGGAAACGTCGTGGCGATGGAGGGAGACGTTCGGCAGTGAGGAGCAGGGGGCAATGATCGGAGGCCGAGGAGGACAAGGGGAGCAGTGAGCAGGATGGGAAGAGGAGTTCCCAATCGGCGTTTGCGAAGGCCCTGTCGAGGCGGACCAGGGTGGGGTAGGATTGCTCATTACTCCAGGTGAAACGCCTCCCCGAGAGGTGGATTTCGCGGAGGAGGCAAGCGTCTAACGCAGCGCGGAACCGCGACATGAGTCTCCTGTTGAGGTTGAGGTTATTTTTGTCGGAAGCCTTGTAGATGAGGTTGAAGTCACCGAGGATGAGCCATGGGCCGTTGAAGTTAGAGGCGATGGCTTGCAATTCTTGAAGAAAGAGCAGCTTGGACGAATCATCGGAAGGCCCATAAACAGTGGTGATGGTCCAACTGCGCTGTCCGTCAGCAGGGGTGACTTTGGCGGAGATGGAGTTTGGTAGGATGAGCGGGTCAGAGAGGGTGACACGCGAATCATCCCAGAAGAGCAGCAGACCTCCTCTGGTGCCTGCGGCGGGTGAGGAGAGGACGCCACGAAGCCTATGACCGCATGTGTCCATGAGGAACTGGCGGGAGGGGGCAGCCAACTTGGATTCTTGGATGGCAAGGATGGTTGGCTGATGAGATCTAACTAACGAAGCGACGACGTCGCGCTTGCTGCCAGAGTTGAGGCCCCGGACGTTCCAGCATAGAATCTTCATTGGGGAAAACAAGAGTGCACACGAAGGGGGAGTCTCTAGAAGCGGGCCGGGGGGACCAGCGCTGGGTAGAGATCCACAGGGGGGTCTCGGCAGACCAAGACACACTCACGCACGCGGAACAAACTGGGCCGACGACAGGGCAGCCCAAACAAGCCGCACACAGGAGGGGATACAGGACACTCCCTACACGCAGGTAGGGCCCAGGATTGGGAACTCGACGAGCAACCTCCAGGAATTAGCACCACACGCAGGCGGGCGGAGGGAGCACAGACGGTACAGATGACACGAAGGAAGACAAGCAACATCGAAACAAGGGGTGCACGAAGAGGGATAGGCGGCGAAAGTCTTCGTCTTCAGACCGAAGAGGGTTACTTGTCAACGAGGCCATCACCTGAAGCCGAGAGATCGACGCGGGGGCGGTCAAGGCCACAGAGGTCGGCAATGATGGAGCAGGCGGCAGGGCTTAGCGGCCCAGCGGAAAACAGAGCCTCGAGGCTCCCCGGGGAGTGGGAGGCACCTAGGCGTCGAGCAAGAACGGCCTATGCCTTGTGAATGGCTGGGACGGAGGATGACCCAGCCAGAGGCAGGGCCGGGCGGGAGGAAGCAATTCTGGAGCTACGACGGATCGGGGTCATCGCTGAGCGGTTAGTGGGAGGGTGGGGAGGGGGCAGAAGCGGTGGTGCGGAAGCGGTGGTGGCCTCAGCAAGGAAGACGGCTACCGGTGATGGGTGGGGCGGAGGCAGTAGGGAAGCCTCGAGGGCCATGGGGTCTGTGGAAGTGGATAAATGCACGGGTGGGGGGGCTAGGAAGTCCCAAAAAGGTAACTCACGAACTGCGAGGAGCACAGGCAAGGAAGGCGCGAAGGTGCTGAGTGGTGGTGGAACGGATCAGCCCGGTCCAGAGGAGGCGGAGTGGGCCGGACTAGGGGAAACCGCGCGGCCCGGTCTGGGGAAAACCGCAACAGGGGTAGCCGGCGAGCGCCTCGGCGAAGTGGGCCGGCCCAAGAACGGAAGAGAGGCCGAGAGCACCTTGCCCTGGCTAAGGCGCACGGGCTGGGGAGCGCTCGCGGCCTCGGCGAAGCGGGCCGGCCCAGGAGCGGCAGAGAGGGGCGCTCCAAGGCCAGGCTTGGGCACGACGCCCGGCACCGAGGGGCTCGCAGGGCTTGCGCAGTGCGGCGCGCGCGCACGGGCGGGCGAGACGGAGGTGGAGATCGGCGCCAAGGGGCTCGCACTGCGCGCGCGGCGCGAGGTGCGCGCACAGGCGGGCGAGACGGAGGAGGTGACGGGGCGTGCACACCCGTGGGGGGGCGATGACGCGGCGCGCGGACGCCCGTGACTGGGTGAGGACGGGGCGTTGTCAGACAGCGAGCCGTTGGACACGGTCTGCGAGGACTCAGCGAAGGCACGTGCCTGACCGGTCGACGCGCGCGCCACAGGGCGTGGCAGAGGCAGGGAGGTCACGGGCGAGGGCCTGCGCGAGCCCCCCGAGGCGAGTAGCTCCCCAGTGGAGCGTGCCGGCGGCGAGGGCGGCGCCGGAGGGGAGGCGGCGAGAGGACCAGCGGGCGAAGAGCGGGGGCGCGCCGCAGCGGACTGGGCCGGCGAGAGGGAGCGGCAGCGCCGGAGTGCCAGCTCGCGGCCACGACGCTTAGGTGGCGCCTTTGGTGGGCCGTGGCCGGGAGCGGAGGAACGGGAGACGGAGCGCGCCGGCACGGGCTCCTTGCCGGAGCGCCTGAGGGAGGAGAAGCCCTGGCCGGTCGCTTGGTCGCCGCCGTCCCCTTCGCTGACGGAGTCATCGTGGCGACGCGCGGGCCGAAAGAGGGCGCGGCACGCGGCGGAGACGATGACGGGCGGCGGCGGTGGCACGGAATCCGGCACCCCAAGCTGCCAAGGATGCGGTGGCAAGGTCTCTGGGCGTCCGCCGCTGACGCGGGACGAAGGCGCGGTGAAGTCTTCGATCTGACCGAGATGGATGAGCAGGTGGTGGGTGGTGACACGGGGAGGGAGCGGTCGCGGCGCGCCGGCAAGACGTGCCGGGCCACGGACACCCCCACGGTTGGGCTCGAGGTAGGGGGAGGAGTCGTCGAAGAGGTCGAGGTCGGCCTCGAAGGGGATGCTAGCCGGGTCACTCGTCCAAATCCACGCACGAAAGGTGGCCGAGTCCTGGCGGAAGCGGGTTTCAGGCTCGACGACATCAAGCCGGCCGGCGCTGGAGAAGATGGAGTCGATGACGGTCGCGGACCACGCTGGTAGTGGCAGCCCCTCGATGAAGATCTGGACGCGGAAGCGCGCCGCGCCGGGCGCGCCGCCGTCGTGAAGGTCGACGGGGAAGGCATCCAGGCGGAAATCACGGCCATGAGCACGGAACGACCGCCGCGCTGCGTGACGAGCCTGCTCGGGGCGAGTGAAGCGGGCGAGGAGCCGGAGGTGCGAGAGGTGTGTGACGATGTTGTCGGCTATCGGGATGTCGGTGTAGGTGCTGATTAGGGAGGCGACGAATTCGGTCTCCGGATGTGGGCCGCCGGCGACGGACACGATGATGGCACGGCGATGAAGCTCCTCCGCATCAGCGCGCATAGGCTCGGAGATGCCCACGGCGACCCTTACGGACGGAGGGCGCCGCGCGGCGAACAGGGAGCGGGAGGAGGGAGCCATGGCGACGGGTGGAGGGGGGGCGCCGCGTCGACGGCAATGGCGCGCGACGTGACCGAACTTGCGGCAGAGGAGGCACCGGACGGGGTCGCGGCAATCTGCTGCTCGGTGGTCAAGGGCGAGGCAACGGGCGCACCGCCCACTCTTAACACGGAGCGCAGCATGGGAACCTGCAGGGGGACGGGCTGGAGAAGGAAGGCCGCAGGGGCGCCGTCGTCGCCTCGGGGGGACACACTGCCATTGGCCGGCAAGACCACGCGCGGCGACGGGCTGGGGGGTAAGCTTCTGCTCCGGAACGAGGGGCGGCAGGGCGCGCGTGGAGCTGGAGGGGGAAAGGTGGTGCCGTGGAGGGAGACTGCAGGCAGTAATGGCGGGCGGCGCCATTACTGCCGTGGCGTAGGACGGCCACGGGCGGTTGGCAAGCGGGGGAGCAGTAAAGGTTTGGGCGCGTCCAGGCTGTGGGGCGACTGGGGAGAGGGGCGCTTGCCAGCGGGACCAGGCGGACGGAGGAGCTGCTGAGGCAGAAGCCGAGGTGGAGGTAGCCGGGTTTCGACGGTGGGCGCCGTGGCCGGAGTGGCCGGCGGCGACGGGAGGGAGACGAGCCCAGGCGCTCTCCATTCTTCTTACAATAGAGATTTCACGTTCCTGTATATTTTACGGTTGTTTGGAAAAAAAAATTCACCACACATAAAACACTCGACATAAAACAATATGTTTCATAAGAACAAAATTCAACGTTTCGCAGGCAAAATTGTACGTAGGGGTGAAAACAGATAGTATTCGGATATTTCGGATAGTGGTTTTTGGCTCGTATAGATACATATACATTATAGTTTTTCTCATACAGCTCATATTTTTGTTTTTGAAGGGAAGGTTAATAAAACGAACTAAACGGTTTTTTAAAATTTGTTATCTATTTAATTCGGATAACCCGGATATCTCTTCGGATAGCCCGGATATCTCGGATTCGGGTAAAAACTTTCACCCCTAATTGTATGCTTTGTACATACAAAAGATCGATGTTTTTTTGGCGGAAAAAATGTGATCCATCATCTCATCAAGCAGGGGATACATATTACAGTCACAACAGGTCTAAAAACAACCACAAGAACCGGCAGTTTGAATTTTCCTGAAACTGAAGAAACCAACAGTCCAATCCATGCAATGGCAAGCCAGCAACTCAGCAGCGGAGCCGGGGCGAGCCTAATCGCTACATCCGGGAGCGGCGGATCCTGTCAGTCTCGTTGACGACTGGCTGCGGGTGATCTCCTTCAGCGAGGAGCAGCCGGCCAGCGCCATGGTGAGCTCCAGCTCGTCCCTCAGCATCTGCAGCACCTTCCTCATGCCCGCCTCGCCGTCCACCGTGTCGGCCCCTCCCTCTCGGTTTTACCTTTCCGGGAGCAACCGGGGGAACCTCGATGCGCCTGCGCTGTCCCTGGATCGACCTTGCCAGCACCGCACCGTACCGTTTACAAATGCTGAAAACTGGCGCCACGTCTCCCAACATTTGGCGGTGGACCTATTCCACTTATTTATATAAATATTTCAGCGGAGGCAGCTCTCGGGGCCCTCCGTTCCGCTGACAGGTGGGGTCGGGGGCCCACCTGTCAGTGACACGGCACGGGAGAAGGGGACTGGGGAGTGGGCCCCATACGTAAGCGACTGCGGCGAGGAAGAAGAGAAAAAGTAAAGGTGAGGCGGGGCCCGGCTGTCGGTGACTATGGCGGGAAACGAAAAAGGGGAGTGGGCTCCGGTTGCCAGCGACTGAGGTGCGGGGAGAGGGACGCCTCACTGGCACGGGCGACGTCGCGGCAGCTCTACGGTCCACCTCGCCGGGCGTTCTTGGGAGCTATAGAAAGAGGAGGAGTAGGGCTACCACGTCTCGGCCATATCCCTAACCGCGGAGGGCCGAAATGGCGGCGCGGCGAGCGGAGGCGAAACGGGAGCTCGGGGCCATGTCCATATGCAAGTCTTGGCTAGCTAAAGCTAGAAGAAAGGGCGGGGAGGCATTTACGGGTTGAGGGGAGCATGACCGTACCGTTGGTTTCACCAAACGAGGCGCGGAGCGATGGGGCGGCGTGCGACGCGGAAGCAGGGGAGGCAGTGGTCGCCACAGGCTCTGCTCGGGTGTTCCCCCCTCCTTGTCCTCGCGGGGGACGGTGGCATGGCTTCGGGCGATGGGGCGGAGGACACCGACGGCGGTGGGGGAGCTCTCCCGCGCGCGGAGGAGCTCACCGACGACGCCGGGGCACGGCCGTGGGTGTTTGGGTGGTGGGGAGCGAGTGAGAGAGAGAAGGGGAGAAAGGAGGGGCCTCGGGCCCTTTTGTAGAGGGGAACGGCGCCGGGAGTGAGAGAGAGGAGAGAGGAGAGAGGAGAGAGGGGAGAGGCAGAATGGCAGAGGAGAGAGGAGAGAGGGGAAATTCCTCTCAGAGCTGCCAATGATGGCCTCAAGGACTAGCGATGTACTGGGGGGATTTCTTTTGCGTTTTTGAATGGAGGAGGGAGCTCGCGTGGTACGGCGCTACCCGCAGGCCAACAGGGGCGCGCCAGCTGGTGGCGGAGCGAGCGAGGCATGGCGTCCGCGCCGTCGGATGCGGCGTAGCGTGCGGGGGCGGCTGAGATGGCGGCGGCGCACGGAAGGGGCACGGGGCGAGGCACGCGAGGCGGGCACGGCGCGCAGTGCACGGGCGCGCGGCGTGTCCCCGCGAGCGTGGCGGCGATGCGAGGCAGAAAGGGAGAGCGAGCCAGAGGTAGGGGACGACGGGGGAGGGCACGAGGTGGTCTGGGCCAGAGACGGTGCCGAGCCGACTGGGCCGAGAAACGGCCCAAAACACAAAAAGGATCTAAAATCCTTTTCAAATGCAGAACAACACTAATACAATTTCGAAAATACTAAATAAAAACTGAAAATAGTATTTCGAACAGAAAATAATAAAAACTAAACGAGCTTTGGATTTTAAACTACTAATTGAATTTTGGTAGTTCTCAATAAAATATTTGGGTATAGGCCCAAGCTCTAGAACTATATAAATAAATTTTGGGGCAAATAAATTTAAATAGCACAACAAGATCAAGGTTTAAAAATGGTTCCAAATTTATTTGGTCAAGTTTTTCATACAAGCACACAATTTATAATTAAAATTTTAGTTTTGAAAAAGGGGTGTTACAAACCGCCAGCGAGAACAGCACTGGCCTGCCAACCTGCAATGTGAAATTTGCAAGATCATGTACATCATAGCACATTAGCACCACAATGCGCTCAATGCACAACTGGTTGTCAAATCAGACAGATGATAAACATTAAGCATTACTTTGTCAGTGAATAATGAACAATGCTCAACCATATAGTCAGATGCTGGCATCTGTGGGCGGTGTTCTAATAGGAAAGGGAACTTACGAACACGCCTGAAGCTCCCAATGCCAGGGCCTTAAACACATCAGTGCCACGACGGATACCCAGGTACACGCCCCCCAGCTTCTCTGACCGCCTGAAGTTTCCATACCACTTTTAGTCTAAATGTTTTTTAAATATGCCTGTGAGATTGGCTAGCATACCTCTTCTAGGCAGCTGATGGTTGCAGGAAGGTAGTCTAGCTGGCGGCCACCGTGATTCGAAATGATGATACCAGCAGCGCCATATTCGATAGCAATCCTGGCTGCCCCTTGCAAACGTATTCTTTAAATTGCAGCTCAAAACAAGTTGCATGCCATTGCAGAAGTAACTGAAATCAAGGACTCACTGTCTTCTGCTGTTATAATCCCTTTCACTAAGACTGGCAGTGAGGTAATTGTTTGTAACCACTTCATATCCTGCATTGCATCATGATTCATCCATAGTTTATCCTCACTGAAACTTATGCATGAGATATTTCATTGTTCTCTGGTGTTTGAAATATTTCACAGTAACTAGTTTTCATTTTAACAGACATAGCAGCTACTAGCTAGTTGTTGTATGAAAGCTTACTGGATCACAAATTACCTTCCAAGAAAAAGACGGATCAAGCTGGCCATTGGCATATGCAGCAAGGGCAGAATCATTCATCTGAAATATCACAAAAATATATGGTAAAGGAAAATGCAAAATATAATTATCTCAGTTTTTTTTAATGTAAATTGGGGTCATCTCAATTATCAGACAACCTTGTCCCTGCGGCCAAGATCCGCTCCATCAAAGTTCTTCAGTACCACATTCTGAGGCAAGCTGAATCTGGAACATAACACATAACACGATAGCAGAATGAATGATTCAGATACTGGACTCCTGATGAAATGGAAGACACATTTTTCTATAAAAACATTTATACTTGAGATATCGAAATCCTCATGAAAATTGAACAGATTTATCTCTAAGGCATTCCATTGTGTAAAGTTGCTAGATAAGAACCTGTTCTTGACATCAGCTTCCCTGCGACCAAGGCGTGGAGCATCCACAGCCAGTACAATTGCATTATAGTCAGCCTTTTCGGCCCTTCTGACATGTTGTAGAAAGAGTGTGTATTTGCAGTACTGTAAGTTGGAAGAAACGGATTCCAGGTCCTGTCAAGTTAACCTCTTCAATACTATAAGACGACCATGTAGACAATGCCTGAAAATATTTTTTTTTTTTTTGAGGGAAGGGCAAAAGGATTGCCTTTACTTGATTATAAAAAGTAGGCCGGAGGCCAGAAAAACAAGTCGTAAAAAAAGTGGTGGAAAAGAAAGTAAGACGCCCCATCCCAGGCGTACAAAAGGGTTAACTAATTACAAAATTGGCCCCTGCCGCCTCCCAGAGGCGCAGGTCATCGAGAAGAGAGCTCAAGAAAAGAGACATCGGCCGGCCGCTGCCGCGGAAGATGCGATTGTTCCGCTCTATCCAAAGGTGCCAAATAGTTGCGAGAGCGGCAGAAGCGGCCCCGCTGACCAATTGCCCTTGAATGTCCAACCTCCACCACGTGGGGAGGCAATCTGGGTGAGACCACGTGGAGGGGCAGAGCCTTAGCGAACGCAGCTTGACGGAGATGTGAGTCCACGCCTGGTTGGAGAAACTGCAGGTGAGGAAGAGGTGATCCGGGGTCTCCAAATTTCTTTGACAAAGCGGGCAGAAGTAGTTGTTGGGGATCCCTTTCCTCAATAGAGAGTCAGCTGTGAAGATCTTCCGTTGAAATAGCATCCACCCGAAGAATTTGCATTTGGAGGGGGCCCACTGCTTCCACAAACGATGGTTGTCCGACAAGGATGGACCTGTAGAGCCAGAGCCAGCGAAGGCGAAGGGCCCGGGCAAAGGAGTGGAGTTCCAGGACTCCCAGTCCACCATACCGCTGAGGGGAGCACACAATCTTCCAATTAACTCGGCAATGTCCCCCACGAGCTGAACCGGAGCCCCGCCAGAGCCAAGCACGACGAATCTTGTCAATCTTCGAGATGACCGAGCGAGGAGGTACGGTCACCGACAGCAGATAAGACGGCATGGCCGAGAGGACCGATTTGAGGAGAGTGAGCCTCCCCCCCTTGGACATCATGGGTCCCCGCCACCCGCTTAGTCTCCCGGCGACTTTGTCGATGAGAGGTTGGAAATGGACCTGTTTGAGCTTCCGGAGAGCGAGGGGCAGCCCTAAGTAAGTTAGGGGAAAGCCGACCCGCCTGGCCGGAAGGGCGGCAAGCACGTCATCCAGATCTATGCCCTCGCAGCGGATGGGCACCACATGACTTTTGGAGAAGTTGGTGCGAAGGCCGGTTATATCTCCGAAACGCTGGAGAATGGAGGCCAGAGCAGCGACCTCCTCCTTGACGGGAGCGATGAAAATCGCAGCGTCGTCAGCATAGAGGGAAACTCTAAGATTAGCTGGCACGCCTTTTAGAGCAGAGAGCACGCCCTGGCTGGCAGCAAGAGCTAAAACTTTGTGTAGAGGCTCGATGGCGAGGTTGAACAAGAAGGGAGACAGGGAGTCTCCCTGACGAAGCCCACGACGGTGTAGGATGTGATTTCCAGGGAAGCCATTGAGGAGTATTTGTGAGGAAGATGAGGCCAGGACGGAGGCCACCCAGCTCCTCCAACGATTTCCAAACCCGCGGGCACGAAGGTTGTCCAGTAGATAGTCCCAGGAGACCGAGTCAAAGGCCTTTTCAATATCGAGCTTGAACAGGAGGGCCGGGGTGCGGGAACGGTGTAGGAGCTTGGCCCGGCCTTGAACAAAAAGAAAGTTATCTTGTATGTGTCGTTTTTTAATGAAGGCGCTCTGGCAAGGCGAGATCAGGTCGGTGATGAAACCGGCCAACCTGTTTGCGAGAATCTTGGAGAAGAGCTTGCCAAAGCTATGGATGAGACTAATGGGTCGGTAGTCGGAGGCAGAGGAGGGGTTTTTGTGTTTTGGTAGAAGGACAACATTAGCCGAGTTCATGCCTACCGGCAGGCGGTGGCTGTTGGAAAAAAGGCATTGCAAGGCCGCGAGGAGGTCAGGATGGATTATGTCCCAGGTTAACTTGTAGAAGGCCCAAGTGAAGCCGTCTGGGCCCGGGGCTTTGTCAGACGGCATACCCATTACGGCTTCGCGGAGCTCGTCGAGAGAGAGCGGCTCCTCGAGCGAGGCGAGGTCGAGGGTTGGGAGATCAATGGAACCCCAATTGAAATTATGGGGGTTGAGCGCAGTAGTTGAGCCGTCTCCGAAGATGTTGGTGAAGTGTTGGTGAAGCACTGCGGCCATATCATCGTGGCCAGTAATGACGCCCGAGGCGGAGTGAAGGGAGTGTATAAAATTTCTACGCCTGCGCGAGTTGGCCCGAAGATGGAAATACTTTGTGTTTGCATCGCCAAGTTTGAGCCAAGTCAGCCTTGAACGCTGCTTCCACTTGATCTTGTCGACGGCTGCCAAGCCCAGTATACGACACTTGATGGAGCGGCGGAGGGAAATTTCTGCCGGTGTTAAAGAGCGGAGCTCCATAGCAGCATCAAAAAGACGAATAACCTCGGTGCAAACGGCGAGCTGCAGCTTGAGTTTACTCATTAGGGATCTGCTCCAGTGCTTTAGGGCCGCGGCGGTGGAGCGAAGCTTGAGCTGAAAGCGTCGGATGGGATTGAGATGGGTTGTGCTCTCGCTAGGAGGTCCCCAGGCCAGCTGGATGACCTGGAGGAAGTCCGGCATGGTGGTCCAGAAATTCTCGAAGCGGAAGCGCCTAGGAGGGCGACCAATGGGCTCTGCCGTTAGAAGCAAGGGGCAATGGTCCGAGTTAAGGAGTTGACATGTTGGATATTCATAGCAAATACGGAGTACCTCATATTTTCTAGGATCTTTCAAACCATAATAGTTCCAGTGGCTGCTGCGGCTCTGGCAGAAGCAAGCTCTCCTACATTTCAGAGAAATTAACCTCCATAAAGAAACTTGCTTGAAAAGATGCCAAAAGAAAAATGAAGTTAAATGGCATGGCAGCAAGCTAAAACCTTCGGGATGGCCGGATGGGCCAATTTGTGAAAACCCGTGGGAGCAACCATAATAGGCATGGAGATGTTGTGGCCTAGGAGTCAACATGGGACACATCAACTAGTACCCGTGGTCGAAACCTATTATCACACATTAACAACGATAAAGTCAGGTTCTTTGAGAAGAAAAGAATATTTTTTGGAATAACTGAAGGGATCCTAAGCTAAGAGGGGGGTTGAATTGGTGCCTTTTTATAGTTTTAACTCTTTTTCTATTCTAAACGTACCCCAATTTTTCACCTTGTGTTAGCGGGTTTCACAAATGGAGCACAATGGAAGCAACTACACGATCCTAGATGCGCAAGCGGAAGCCTAGCAGTTCTAGTCACGTGCACGAGCGAAAGCGACAAGGACTAACGATCTATGGCAATAGCTCAAACCCAACTCCTCTCAACTCCTCGTGGCTCGAAGGCACACGGCATAGGCAATCTCCAAATCAAGTGGAAAGTAAAGAGTTGACACAAGGGTTTGTTTGACCGATGTTCGGTGCACAACACATGCGCACCTACTCATCGTTGAGTAAGGTCACACCGCGCACAACACATGCGCTAACGGGGACCCAGGACCCTCTCGTCTCTAATGCTCGAGCACTAGAAAGCCCTCACCTACACATGGAGAGAAGCAGTCTTGTACAAAGGCGACGGCAATCCTCCACACGCGGAAGACCCCGTCACACCAACCCCACAAGCGGAGCCGGCCCCCGTGCACGTCGGAGGACTTGAGCACACCAAGGACGCGTCCAAGGAGAGCACCCGAAACCCGGTCGCCAAGGCCGGGCCTTGGGCTTGCTTGCGGTACGGTCGTCGAGGTACGGTCTTGACGATGCTGTACTCGGGTATGGCTTGACGTAAACGTACGCGTGGTGAAGCCTCGGGCTCGCGGAGTTGTCGGAGAGCACAAGAGCACAACCGGAGCACGGGCTCACCTCTTCTCAACCTTGGGCTAGGCGGATAGCACAAAGAGAGAGAGGGGAACTCGAAGGGGAACACCTAGGGTGACTTTGGGACAACACCGGAACAAGCACACCCTCTTTCCTCCCTTCTTTACTCTCTCAAACTCACCAACTCGAGTTCACCTCAACATGGCCATGGAACTAGGGTTTGGAGCATGGGAACTCAGCATGGACATGGGGAAAGCGGAGGGGGGACACCGGAAATGGACCAAGGACGAGCTTACCTTCTTCCCTCTCCCTCTTAAATCCGAGCTCTAGAAGTGAAGGACATGATGTCTATGGCTTGGGGATGAACACTCACCATGGGATTGAGCAATTAAAAATTTGGCAAGGGGTTGACCTCTCAAATGGCTCTCTCAAGTCTCCTCTCAAGTGGTCAGCTTGTATTTATAGCCTATAGCCTGAGCAAGGACAGGTCAGACGGCTCGGATGTGGTAGGTAGATCCGATCTGTGAATTCACCGGACGCGTCCAGTGGACTGGATCCTGAGCAGGAGTGCTTTCACCGGATGCATCCGGTCCCCCCAAAACGGCTCATAATTTGGCTAAGTCCCTGGCGATGCACCCTTCTGGAAATCGCTTCACCGGACGGTCTGGTGGGTCACCGGACGCATTCGGAGCCATCAAACTGGCTCAGAAAAACAGCTAAGTCCCCAGTTCTGCCCCCTTCTGGAACCCCTTTCACCGGACGGTCCGGGGCCGCACCGGACGCGTCCGGAGCCCCGGTAACAGGGCATTCTGCCCAACCCGAGGTGCCCTCTCTCTTCTCCTCTCTTCTAGCCCACTTAGCTTTTGGTCTTAGGACTTCTTAGGGGTGCTTAGACACTGGTTTAGGTTTCTTTGGCATGCTAAACACAACAAGAACTAAGGATATACTTAGCATGGCTTTGGTCACTTGTGTGTTGACTAGGAGCAGTTTGGCATGACTTTGGTCACATAGTGTTTGCCCTAAGGGTTGATCTTTTGGCACACTTAAGCTTGGTGTGTCTCTAATGGTAATTTTATCAAACTCCCGATAGTTTTCATTACCAATTTTGCCTTTTCAGAGCCCCTGTTCAAAACTGATCAAAAGTTGAAGGATCGTGCGCGCAAAATAATGGTCCAAAAAATACCTAAAAACCTTAAACGACTCTAAACCAAGGACGAAATAACTAAAACAACACTAAAACAATGCTAAACAGTACTTAAACATGAGAGAAAACAATGAAATCAATCATGAGATGGGAGAGATCAAATACCGGAACCATCAATCTTCATTGCATATTGAAACACATGGTTCCTTTACATGGAAGCACCAAAATTACATCTAATCTCCCTCTAATCTCCTCTAATTGTCTCTGAAAACTTGCTAACTTTCGTGGCCGTCACAAGCACTTGGGAACCTTTTTTTTCGTTTTCTAATCCCGAGCCTCCCGTATCCTTTATATAGAAAAAATACGTCGGTTGTCTACGTCGGTTCGTCCTGGCAGCTGCGCCGTGCCCAGCTGGGCCGCACCCCGCACCTCTCCGCCTGGGCTTCACCCCGCGCCTTCTCCCTGCGCTGCGCCCACCTGGGCCTCCCGCCCTCGGGCCTTGGCCACCCGCGAGCATGCATGCATAGCCACACACCCAGCACGCAGCGCACACACCCAGGCATATGCATGCACAGGGCACAACTCCTTTTTCGCGCCTGCTCCCTTGGTTTAGAGTCGTTTAAGGTTTTTAGGTATTTTCTAGATTATTTTGCGCCACGATCCTTCAAAAGTTCAGTTCCAAAAAATAATCAAATAGTTTCAATAGCTTACCTATCCAGACTCAGATCGGTTGCACGTACCATCAGTTTCAGAATTAAGGTCAGGGGTGGATTATGGGTTGCTGTCAAACGGTGAATGAGACTGCTAGCACAAGTCCGAAAAGGGCGGGGAGGTTGGAGCACAGAAATGAGTTGCTGTCGGATCCGATGATGAACAATTGAACATGGAATCGTTCTGGAATGTGCGGGTGAATATTCATTGCTCTCTCTCTCACACACACACATAAAAAAAATGAGATGAGCACTATAGTGCAACCTATGCAACATGCAACACTACATGTATTTATGCACACCAAAAGAAAAATTGTAAGTGGGTGGAGTGGTTTCCATCCTGCCTCGATCCTAGCCGTGCAGGGAAGATTGGACGGACCACGTTGCTTGTTTCATGGGTTGCGCCAAAAGGCATATTACATAGGACATTCAAGCATGATCAGAGTGGCTGAGTTGAAGTGAGCTTATTGTTAAGTTGAATTACAGTGAGCTTAATGTTAAGTTGAATTTCGGAAGGTTTTTAAATCTACTTCTCAGAGCTTATCCACTTCATTATGTTATTACTAAAAGCTTTCTGAGATGGTTTCGTGACGGTTTCGCGACTGGAAAAAAAACTAAACTAAAAAACCAAATTAGTTTCTTAGCGAAATAAACATAAGCCATTTGAGCATGATGGCAGTGTTGCTGGTGGAAGCATTTTGTCCAGCTTTAATTATTGGAGTGGACTACAGGACGGACGTCCGTTTGTCCAGCCCACCGATCGAACGCTCCTGGCCCATTAAACCTCACGCCAGCAGAGCCATCCCAGTGCGCGGAACGAAAACCCTCCCGCGTTGTTCCGGTGGCTCGCGCGTTGTTCCAGTGGTAGTAACACACAGGAACGCGCTCTCTCTCCCCAAAGATGCATGCAATGACGTCGTCTCTGATGTCAGCGAAGATTCCTTTCCTCTTTTTCTTTAAACGAAAATAACTTTTAACTGGGAGTTCCAATCGACAAACCATTTCCATCAACGTGTTCCTCACATTTTTACGAGCAAAACAAGACCCACGGTGCTATATAAATTTTTACCGGAACAATTTGTGTACACTAATGGAACGATTAATTTGGACTATTGGAACAATACGTCTAATCTGATGGAACAACTTGGTATTTGGCCTCTTTGGGGCTATCAAACGCTTTACCGTAATAGGGAAGTTATAAAGATAGCTTACGGGTATGCCATGAAACATGACGTGAGGCGTAAGAGATCAAAATGGAATTTACCCCTCCTCGATAATAGGAGAGATATCTCTAGGAACCTCGGTGTGGATGGATAGGGAAAGTGCATGGCCATGCCAAAGTGATGAAAGAGTTAATCACAATTATATCCATTACATTGACGAGTGAATGGGTCGGGCTATCACAAGGGTGGCACGCTTCTTGCCTTGAGCTTGACTGATGTCATGTGGCAAAAGGATCATATATGAGTGTATCGAGGTTTAGTTGATTCGATCATCGTGTGCATTCGGGGGTCACTATGTGCTGCTAGGTACCGCTATTGACTTGTGGTCTGGAGAAAGGGTTCTCCGGGACCGCGGACGACTTGTACATGAGCCTAATGGGTCACACACTTAACGGGTTGGAACATTCCTAATGGATTGGATCCATTAGTGGGTTTGTGCGGATTTAGATTCACTGCGCACTAATGGGTTTCTATTGTAGAAGATCCATTAGTGCGAGTCCTAACGGGCTTCTCTAGTAGATGGCCCGTTAGAGCACTCTGTAAATTGGAGAGGTGGGGCGCGGGGTGGAGGTGTCTCCCCACCACGAAACCCTAGCCGCCGCGCGCCGCTCTCCATGCAGCCCTAGCCACGCGGGCGGGTGCTAGCACACCAGCGTGCGTCGTTCCACCCCTGGACGTGTGGATACCGTAGAGGCGTTGTCGCTCCTGCGCCGGCGCTGATCGAGAGGATCAGCTACATCCGCGACGAGGAGGAGTTGTACCGCGTCGCGTTCGACTACGTACTGTGCTTTGGAGCACGCGGGGAGGCTTCACCCACTCTACTTCCGCTGCTAACGTGCTCCAAGGGTAACGATATGTGATCCCTGACTCGCTCGTTTCCTGGGTGATCGTGGTAGAAATATTTTGTTTTCTGGCTAGCGTAGCACCGCGTTTCCTTTCACATGATCTCTTAATGTTCAGTATGGATTGATCTATGGTTTATGGTGACGGTTGGATCTGATGGATTGATGTTGGGTCTGAACGGGTGCTAGGGATATGACTGGAGAACCTCCCGGGCATGTAGCCCTGTTTAGATAGTTAAGGACCGAACTTGGTGCCATCTTTTCGAGCTACTATACGTACGACCACACGTGTATCATGGGGACACTTAGCCAACTTTATGTGCGTGCTTGTATCATTGGTGACATTGGGTGCTATTTTGCATTTGCCGGTGTTTTGTGGGTGGGGACTGCCCGAGGGCTGCTTTTTTACCACGGGTAGCTTTCGTGGGGTTCAGGGACGGCATGCTAGAAGGCCCTGAGCATCGTCCACAGCAACGGTTAATTCCTTTGGACCACAACACGGCACGTGGAACTTTGGGCTAAAGTTACCGGGTGACCCAATGATCTGGCATGTACATCTAGGAGGCTTCGGCACAGCTTACTGTGTCGTGTGGGTAAAGCCGTACACCTCTGGAGAGTTATGAACTGTTCGAACAGCCGCGTCCCTTGGTTAGGGATGAAAGCTTGTCAAAACGAGACACTTCAGTTAGCACTTGAATTCTGTTATTGGCCGGGTTGTTATTCCGATCATTGGGTTGCTCGTGGACGGAGGGAGTCCATTGATGATATGTTTTAAGGCCGGTGGGAGACCTTGGGCGGATATAGCCCGTGGATTGATCTTGATGAGATTGAGAATGATGATGATTCACTGATGATTACTCTACTATTGGTCAGTAGGCTTTTAACATGTTTATGCAATTGCCATTTACAATCTACTTATGTTTACGTCTTACAAATTCTATTTATACTGAAATGGTCTTGCTAGCCCTCCATTGGATACTTGTTATGCATGATTGAGGTTATAAGTACCTCCTAGTGCTGAGTACCATCTGTAATCAACCCACAGTGCTATTATTTCAGGTGATAGTGAGCCCGTGCTTGAGTACTGCTATCAAGCGGGGAATGACGACGCTAGTGAGCCCGGTGCCGAGTTCTAGCTTCCAGCCATTTGCTCCTTGGGTTTTGATGTTGGAGGCATACCACGCTGGCCTTTTGACGATCTCCCGCCGCTTTTGTTGAAACAATATCTATCCCACTGCGTACTCTATGAACTATGTTAAACTTATGTGTATGGACAACAGTCCGTACATCTTTTGTAATATAAAGTTATGCCCCTTTATGTATGTGTTGTTGTATCGATCCGTATTAGGATATGTGTGTGATGGTAGCAGATCTTGGGAACCATCACCGAAGCACATATCCGGTACCCGAGCTCACCCTCGTCTCAATTGAGATATCTCGCTCTTGTCGTTGTAGCCCGGGCTGTAGGGATGGCAATGGGGCCCCATTCCCCGATCCCCGACGGGGAATTCCCCTATTAGGGGACGGGTATGGGGGAAATCACTCCCCGCGGGGATGAAAATGGGAGAAAAATCACCCCCGTCGGGTCTGGCGGGGACGGGTCCGTTCCACCCCTCCCCGTCCCCATTCCCCATCGGGTCTGACAGGTGGACCCTCCCCTAAAAATAAGTGGCATGTTAGCCCGCCCACACCCGTGCCCCCAAACAAAATCCCGCTCCTGGCAAGCCGAGCCCCGCGTTCTAACCCTAGCCGTCACCTTCCTCCCCCAAATCCCAGATCCATCTTCCCAAAATCTCAAACCAGTCACCCCCACGTTCCTCCCCCAAATCCCAGATCCATCTGCTACCAGGGCGCCACCGCACACCAGCCTCGAGCTACTGCTCGCCTGCTCGTCGTTCTGTAGCGGCCTGATCTGATTCTACACGGGCACAGGGCGCACGGATGCACGGCTGCTCGTCGTTGACGCTTACATCTGAGTATATCGCAGCCACATCCGGCGGCGCGGTGGCTGTTTGGAGCCCAGACACGACATCCTGCCTCAAACTCTCAACCAGTCCGCCGGCCCCCAAGCCACCAAGGTCTGTCATTTTGCCATGCGGAGGCCATAAAATTGTTCCTGCTTATTCAATATTTTCAGCCAATTGCTTGACTTCTGTGTATGCGCTTCTCTTATTAGGGTTTTTATGGGTTGAACAGATTCAGCCAAAGCCGTGGAGTAAGGTTCAGTGCGAGATGATTTTAGCATTCCTCTATTTGCGGAATATTTTCGTCGCAGATTTTTTCTTTCAGAAAATGTTAGGAATTTCGTTTCCTTAAAAAAGGGCAGACCTTTCTATCTATATATTCAGAAATTTGTTTACTTGTTGGTTAGGTTCGGTTTGCAATTTTGGAGGCAGTGACTTTCGGTGTTGCACAGTCCTTGAAAAGGGCGTTCGTTTGGGCTGCTTCTGTAAAGATTCTTCTTGATTATCTAGAACAGATGCATATTTTTGCTATTCCTGAATGTCTTGTGAACTGTTTCTATGACTGTTGTTGGCAATTGTTATCGGGGATTTGTACCCGTCGGGTTCCCCGTATACCTGATCGGGGACGGGGACGGGGTAAAATCCTCCCCGCGACCGGGGATGGGGATGGGGACGGGGAGCGGGGAATTTTGGTTATAACGGGGACGGGTACGGGGTGTTCTCCCCGTCGGGGAATGGCCCCGTTGCCATCCCTACCGGGCTGAGAGTTAACATACTTAGTGTGCCTGTAGGCTACTCGTTTGTTGTCTTTCAGCCATTCGGACAGCACGGGAGCATTATCTCCATTGAGCCGAGTGTGAAAATGGGGGTACTACAGGAAGGGCCCGGAAGCATCCGAGGCGCCGTGTGACATGTCGGGGTTGTTTTCGTAGCCACTAAGTCACTTAAATACCTTAGGCGCGAAGACTCCCGCCCAAAAGCCAAGCCAATCTATCCGAAGTCGTGTCGTGCTTATCCAAGTCTAAAAGCCGACAAAAATCCTAACCGAATCAAAGCCGTGCATCCGAGGGATGAGAGAGCGAGAGGGAAGCCACATGTCAGTGGGCCTGTCCCCAGACAGGCCCACCGTACGCGTCCGGTGAAGGACCGGACGGTTCGGAGAAGCCGTGTCTAGAGAGGGTGCAGCCGGGCTAGTGAGAAAACCACCCACCGGACGCGTCCGGAAGTGACCGGACGGTCCGGTGAAGCAGGTTCCAGGAGGTGGTGCGCGTCGGGGGTCGTCTGTACGGTCAGGAAACCGGACGCGTCCGATGGGCCTCCAGACGCGTCCGGTGAGGGCCAGCACAACGACTGAACGCGTCCGGTGAGCCTCCGGACGCGTCCGGTGAATTCACAGATCTGTCGATCTGAATCGTCCGCGAGTCTGTCTTTGCTTAGATGTTAGCAACGTGTCTTAGCTCAGGTTTAAGGCTATAAATAGACCTCGTGGCTGAGAGGGGAGGCTTGAGAAAGCTCTTCCATTGCATCCCCTTGGCTTCTGTGTTCTTGAGAGCTTCTCCCATAGGTTTTCCCTTGCCCATGTCCACCTCCACCTAGGGTTAGGGAGAGAGAGAGAGGAGAGGAGAGGAGAGGGAAAGGAGAAGGTAAGAGATGGGTTCCCCTCTTCCTCCTCATGGTTTTGCTCCGAGTTTTTCCGTGGATTGGTGAATTCTTGGGGGTCTCCTAGGTGTTCTTGTTCGAGTGCTCTTTGGGTCCTTCCCACCGGGTTTGAAACTCCTCCTCACCGTCCCCGTGCTTCACCGGTCAAGTCTTCACCAAGCCGTCTACGTCCTCTACACCAACGAAACCCCTGCCTCGGTGGAAGGTCACCCGGTGCGAGAACCGGGTGCTTTTACTTCACCGGAGCCGAAGTCCGAGGGAAGGCGTGCACGACTTCAACTCCGGGGCGTCGGGAGGACGTCCATGTTGCCGAGTCACTGCCAAGTGACCAAGACTCCGTCGTCTCAGCATCAATACCAAGTTTCTGTCCGTGTCACTTGTACAAACACCTTCTTCGCGAAGGTCGGCGCCACTACGTGGTGCCGGGGTGTCAGAAAAGCCACCGACTTGTGGTGGATTCCGGCCTCGGTGTTCGGGTCAGAAGCGAGCCTTGGGCCTTTACCCTAAAAGCTTACCGAGTGGATTGCGGGCACGGGACAAGAGGGTCCCGGTCTCTCTTCGGGGGGATTGCGCATCAAGGAGTAGGTATAGTGTAAGTCCTAGGACTCCTAGGTCTAGGGTTTTGGCATTTGGTGCCACGTCGACCAAATTAAGGACTTTATTTGCTTAGCACTTCTCTTAATGTTTTTGGTTGTGTGCGTGTCCGAGGCTCGAGCACGTCAGGTGCGAGTCTCAGTCTCTGGCAGGTCGGTCCCATTGAGCACTCAAGTCGTTGTCTCTCTATTATGAGCCTAGGTGAGTCTAGAACCTTCGAGAGCGGTCGAGAGAGTGACAGGTGTCCGAGGGGTAGTTTGCTTAGGGTTGAAGTCACCAGAAGGGCCCGGAAGCATCCGAGACGCCTTGTGACGTGTCCGGGTCGTTTTCGTAGCCACCAAGTCTCTCAAATATCTTAGGCGCAAAAACTCCCGCCTAAAAGCCACTCGATCCCATCCAAAGCCAACTCGTGCTTATCCAAGCCCGAAAGCCGACAAAATGGCCTAACTACCCAAGTCGGAGCATCCAAAGAGTAAGAGAGAGAGAGAGAGAGAGAGAGAGAGAGGGGATAAGAGAGGAGTGAGAGAGAGGCCTGGCAATGTAGAAGTGACTTGTCGGACCCGTCCGATCGCCGTCTGACGTCATCCGACCAGGCCCAGGCGGTTCTGCGGCTAAGTCCCAAGCCAGCCCGATTGCAACCTCTCTGTCGGACGGTGTCCGACGACGGCTCGGCCCGGCGACGATCACGTGGCATGTAGCTCCTCCCGCGAGCCACCTAACCCCATTGGACGCGTCCGACGGGTCGACGAACGGCGTCCGACGGGGAGTTCGACCCAGGCTCGAATCCGTCTTGACCATCCATTTAAACTGAGAGCCGACGGATGAGTGACACGTGTCCAGTCTGGGATGTGGTCTATATAAGCAACTCGTGGGTGATGTTTAGACTTGAGAGAGCTCTTCCATTTGCATCCCCTTGGCTTGTGTGTTCTTGAGAGCTTCTCCCATGGGTTCCCACTTGCCTATGTCCACCTCCACCTAGGGTTAGGGTGAGAGAGAGAGAGGAGAGGAGAGGAGAGGAGAGGGAGAGAAGGAGAATGTAAGAGATGGGATCCCCTCTTTCTCGCCATGGTTTTGTTGCAAGTTTCTTTGGGTTTTGGTGAGTTCTCGAGGGTCTTCCAGATGTTCTTGTTTGAGTTCTCTTTGGGTTCTTCCCTCCGGGTTTGAGACTCCTCCTCGCCGTCCCCGAGTTTCATCGGTCGTGGTCTTCATCAACTGTACCTCTGCAACCTTTACACCGACGAAACCCTTGCCTTGGTGCAAGGTCACCCGGTGCGAGAACCGGGTGCTTCCACTTCACCGGAGCCGAAGTCCGAGGGAAGCCGTGTACGACTTCAACTCCGGGGAGCCGGCTCGTCGTCCAAGTTGCCGAGTCGCCGCCAAGTGACCAAGACTCCGTCGTCTCCGCGTCAAGACCAAGTCTCCGTCCGCGTCACTTGTACAAACACCTTCTTCACGAAGGTCGGCGCCACTACATGGTGCCAGGGTATCGGAAAAGCCACCGACTTGTGGTGGATTCCAGCCTCGGTGTTCGGGTCAGAAGCGAGCCTTGGGCTTATGCCCTAAAAGCTTACCGAGTGGATTGCGGATACGGGATGAGAGAGTCCCGGTCTCTCTTCGGGGAGATTCCGTATCAAGGAGTAGGTGCTTTGCGCCGAACCTCGTTAAAAAATCGGTGAGCCTCCCTATTGTCTCTTTACGCTTCCGCATTCTAAATTCCATTGCCTCGGCTATTCACTTTTGCGATTGTGCTTCGGCTATTAGGCTAGATTTAAATTCACGTTTGCCTCGGTAGCTCTAGTCTTTGTAGCTCAATCACTAGCTAGGTTCAAAACTAGGTTGGCTCATTTAATTTGCTAATTAATTAGAAAACCAAAAATAGCCTAAAAGTATTAGAAATAGTCCGCTTCACCCCCCTCGTGGCCTTAGATCCTTACATATAGCCAAGTGTGTAAGACCTTTGGGAGAGGCAACTTGGTTGTAGTTGTAGCCACTCATTGGTAATTGCAACTGTCCGGCACGGGTAGGGCCCAGTGCGAGGCGGTCTGGCATGACGCGGTTCGGCATAGTGCGTAGCCAGTGCGGACGTGGTCCGTCGCGGCACATGGCTATCACCTAGAGGTTTGACATTGCAATTAAATTACCCCATCCTATGATAAGGATGAAATATGTTTGTATTGCACATGTGCAAACGGGTTATAATGAGAGCAATACTTGGTGGTTTATTGCTCCATAGAATGTTCTACTCTCTCAAACTAGGGAGAGCTAGAGATAGAAGTAGTTCAGCTGAAATCGTGTGATAAATTGACAAATTTATTCACATAGGTGTTACCTACCTCTACTTTCCGGCGGTGTTCACGGAATTGGGATGAGGTGATTTCAAAGGGTGCAAGGCTCAGGGGGAGGAAGCACTTAAGAGATAGCCCGCAATGATATGGTATATCATATATTGTACTCTTTTTTCCTTATATGAGTTTTTCCGGCGAGGTTTCTCATAGTAAGGTTTTTAACGAGGCAATATTACAATACAACATGCGTGTACGATGTACTCTTTTCTCGAATCCTTTTTTTCCACTGGGTTTTTGGATGGAGTTTTTAATGAGGCATGTGTATAACGCGGTATGCCCAAGGGGAGTGTTATGAAACACCCCTAGCCGGGCCCTTGGTGGAGCCCGTGCCTTTGGCCGGTGCGCCACACGCCCGTGGGGCCCACCAAGGCCGGTGGCTAGGGTGCCATATGTGGGCACAACGAATCCGAGTCCTTCTAGGACTCCTGTGTTTCGGAAGACACATGTCTTCATATAAATATGAGAAGCACCCCTGTAATTGAGATAACCAGTTCATGAATAAAGATTACACCTTGTGTTTCTTCTCTACTTCTATCTCCCCGTGTTGTCTATTGTGTTCTAGTTCGTCTACATCGTTTACGTCTACGCTGATCTATCGCTACCGATTGCTTTACAGCAGTTTATATAGAGTAATATTTAAAAAAAAATTCCACGTATTTCTTGACCGAATATAGAACCAGCGGGCCGGCCCACGCCGAAGGAGATGCTCCTCTCTGAGGAGCGCTGCATCGACGAGCTGGTCCTCCCACGGCAGGAGGTCATCCAGCGCCTCCGCGTGCTACGGGAGTTGGTCACGCTGTTCAAGGAGGACGCCGCCGCCTGCCTTGAGCTCTTAAAGCTTGTTCTCAAGTCCGGCGTGATTGACGACATCGACGACCTTGACATGACCGAGGGGTAGACCAATGACTTCCTCCGTGACATGGTCGAGCTCCGGGGTCCGGCGTGGGGTCGCGAGGGCCGGCGGGGAGCGGCCTGCCATGGCGGCGAGGAGAAGGATGGCGGCGGGGAGAAGGGGGCGCGCTCGAGCGCTCGTGTGCCAGCAGCCGCCCTTGCCTATGATTTGGCAATTTTTTAAATACCCCCCTGAGGGAAAAACAAAACCAAATGAGTCCAAGTGGGGCAAATATCCACGGACAGCACAACTTTGGCCAAATATCCAGGGCACCTCAACTTCGGGGCAAATATCCGATTTTCCCATCGCAGGGAGGCACAGCAGCCAGACCATGCCAGCGGCCGGCCCAATTATTGTACCTTTGATGATAGGCCCACCAGATCATGAATCACCGGCCCAGTCCGTGCCCCAATCCCCACAATCTGTCCCACAAAAGCTGGGGAAAAAAACAAAGGAAGCCCTAATCGATCCCCTCTCCTCCAACTCCAGTCATGGCCGGCCGCGGCGGCGGCGACTATGGCCTGAATAATGAGGAGTATGGAATGTACAGATATATCAACATGCAAGAGCCCTAGAGTGAAAAAGAATGTACCATCTGAATTCACCAACTTCAACTTCCTTGCCAAGCAAAGGCTGTCGACGAACAGCTAATCTGCAGAAATCTGAGTTGAACAACGGGCAAACTCTGGGCAAGGAAAGGGGCATCAAATGTCTTCGCACTATGAGCAACCCACGGAACTGACTTGCTAGGAGCTTGGTGGCTTCGTAGATATGCCAGAAATAATGGAAGTACTTCACTGAACGTATGGTAATCAAATTAAGGTACTCCCTCCGTTCCAAATTATTGGTCGTTTGTCTTTTTTGACATGTACTTTGACCACTCGTCTTATTCAAATAATTAGTGAAAATATAAAAAAACTCAAGTCATTATTAAAGTACCTTTCATGATAGACTAAATCATAACAAAAATAAATTATAATTATAAATTTTTTTGAATAAGACGAATGGTCAAAGTATGTGTCAAAAAAGTCAAACGACCTATAATTTGGAACGGAGGGAGTAGATCGTAACGCACTTACCCGTTTGGCCGGTGGATGTCGGGAGCACTGCCGTGCTATGAGCCGCCACCGTTCTGTCCACGTCACCCGACTGGAGGTAGACGACGAGCCACCGTTCGATCGGCAAGACCCCAGCTGACGGAGTCACTGGACAATGGCCCCACCTTGTATGTGTATCACTTCGCTCTTGGGCCAGTCACGGCAATGCGTCAGTCACTGTTCGTGGGGCCTTGGCCCACCAGCCAGGATAAGTGGTGGCGCCTCCCTTGCACCGTGCTGTCTCAGCACAAAGGCGCCACCGTGGAGTACGCCTTTGGCGTGTACCGTGTGCAAGGGAAATCGGCGCGCGACCGCGCCGTGGGCTGAATCCGCGCTTGGCTAAGTTCGTTCACCGGCTTGGCCGCGTAATAACTTCGTATAGCATACATTATACGAAGTTATACGAATGGTTATATCCATGTCCGTTTTCATTTTTTTTTCCGGAAACAGATTCGAATGCGAATGTGTCGAATATGGATACAAATTCAAATAGTACTGTATAACATCGGTTACGAATACGAAACGAATATTTGGAAAGATTAATTAATCGATCGCGCCGAGGTCCGCCGCCGCCGCGCCGAGGTCCGCCGCCCCGAGCCTCCCCGCGCCGCCATCCGCCTTCCCCACATCGTCCCCGTGCCATCCCCGCGCCGAGGGCATCGCCATCCGCTGTCCCCACGACGAGGGCGCCGCCTATTGTCCTCCCCACGCCGAGGCAGCCGCCATCCGCCGTGCCCGCCATTTTAGAAGGTAATTGTGTAAGAGAAATGCCAAATGCCAATTTGACATACTGATTGATGATGTATATTCTATAAAGTGTGGATTATGATGCAATAAAAATGCGGATTATAATGCATTAACAGTGTAGATTGCTGCCTTATCTATAGTCAAGGTCGGTGGTGGGCTGGCTTGGACCACCGGCCCAATTAACTTCTCTCCTTTTCATTTATTTATGGCATAACAGTAGTGTTCGCCGGAGTCATTCGACGAAAATTCCCAGAAATTTCGGTGATGACAAATTTCGGTGCTACTATTGACTTGACGCGCATCTGCAGCATGCAGTGGTGAAAAACATGACATAGGAGGCATCCTCTGCATTTCTCACCACTTTCCAGGTCATTTCCCATGTGTTGCTCAGCTCGCTCATGCACGCCTTGTATAAAGTGCGGCTCAAATCGATCAAAAACCAATACAAGCCCAAGGGGTGCCCTCTGATCTTGACCGCAGTTAATTAAGCTCCAGTCCAGGTAATTAAGCTCAAGATTCTTTATATTACAAGCAAATGCTCTGACTGTCTGATTGATGACTCGATCTTGCTTGGTACCAGCGATTGTTTTCGAGCGCCATGGCCAGATTGGCCGCGGAAATGGTGGCCTCGGCTGGTGCCATGGCTGCGGGGATGGTGGCCTCCGGTGTTCAGGAGGCCGTGAGCGGAGGCGTCTCCTCGGTGATGCGCAGCCGCGAGGAGAAGGCGTCCGAGAAGCACAACATGGAGAGGCTGGAGGTGGCGCACGCCGACCTGGCGTTCGCGCTGCAGATTTCCCGGAGACTGCCAATCATCGACAGCTCGTTGCTTCACAAGAGGAGGATTCTGAAGCGCGCGTACGAGGAGTGCAGGGACGAGGTTCAGAGATGCAAGCAGCAGCAAGAGCAAGAAGAGCAGCAAGGGGCAACACAATCACAGACACGGTCGACCTCCTCTTTCCCTAGGAAGGTTATCGATGCTGTGAACAAGAGAACCAAGTACATTGGATCTTGGATTGGCTTGAAGGGAGATGAGCTGATGCTGAGCCGCTCCAGAGTTGCAAGATTTGAGCAGTTTGCTGGCATGGCCGACAAGTTTGTGAGAGACATGGAGACTGGCTGTTCGCTCTCGCACTACCGGTTTCTCAGCCCTCTCACCAGGCTCATCCTTGACATGAAGCCTCTCCTCTTTGAGAAGGTGCAGGGAAGACGAAGAGCAACTCTTTACATAGAGCCCATCTTTTCTCTTTCTGAAGAGCGTGGTGGTGCGGTAGATGCATGGATATGGTTCGCCTGTGGAGATCGGGTGACGCGCAAGCCTACGACATCCATAGCATTGCTTATACGGCTCTCGGATAGCATGGACGTGGTAGGGATTATCGCCCAATGCTTCAAGTCAGTTGGGCCTGTGTTGAAGCCTCGTGTGGAGGATGCAATTGGAGAAATCGCTGAGCTAACTACACAGAGCAATTGCTGGTCGCTTGATCCTATTTTAGCAGACGTGCACCTGGGCGATGAATCTTGCTGCACGAGCATCGGAGCCGACGCCTCCGCCGCCACATCCAATGGATTGCCGCCACAAGTTTTGCTTATGGGGTTCCAGTGCTGTGTTCCAGCGATCGAGTTGCAAAAATCAAACGACAGAGTTGCTGACGGAGGCGTTCTGAAAGATTGGCCACCTGTCGTGATGACCGCTGCCTTCTTCCCTCATCTTCGCTCGAAACGGCTGGCGAGGGACAGATTTTTGAGCGTATATGGATCGGGTGGAGATGTTGATCAGCTGTTTCGTCCGTCCGAGATGTTTGGAGTCCGGGGGCACGACAACTGCAACGTGAGCTTAGGCGAGATGGAGGAGATGGCACTCGCAAAGGGGATCGATTCTTTCATCTCTCAGCCCAACCTGACGATGCATCGGGTGGGTTGGTGGTCTGCGCATGGCAACGCATTGGTTTCTTTCAAGAGGCCAATTATCCACCAGACCGAGCGGCCTTCCTGTACCTTCCTCGACTATTTCTTTTACGACCTGCACCTTAGGCTGCCTCCAACAGTACACCCTAAAACATCCTCTACCCCAAAATAGTGGATGGATTCTCACCTATGTGCTTCAACAGCTCTCCTTATACCATTAATTACCATATATAGAAATTGAATAACAATGCTTTACTACATTTTCTTATCTCAAAACTTCCAACGGCATGGCAAAATTCATATACGTCCTTCAAAAGGAAGGGAAAAAAATCAAATTGCCAAAGCAAAGCAAGCTAACTCAGTGCGGCAATGCCTGAGAACGCATGCAGATGGTACTAATTCAGCATGGAAAATAAAGTTGGTACTAATTCAGAGCCACGGTGCCTGAGAATGCACGCGGATGGCACAACGCCAGCGTGCGGCGACGCAGCAAAGGGGGAACAAGCAGGACAGTGCAACATGGTGCAGGGGTGCACTCGTGGATAGCGCATCGAAGGGGGCCGCGATCCGGATGGAGCAGGGGGTGGGGGCCGCTCGCAGACGGCGCTGGAGCGCGGTTGTGCAGCGCGCGCGGGGGATGGTGCTCGCGGACAGCGGCGGTGCACAGCGCGCAGGGGAATGGGGCGAGCGCTCGCGGACGGCGCCTGCGCACGAAGGGACTGGGGGCACTCGTGGACGGCGCCGGTTCGTGGCGGCGCAGCGATGCGTTGCACGGATTGGAAGGGAGGGGAGAGACTGCAGACCAGGGGACTTACCACCAGTAGATCCGGAGTGTGGGGAGAGCGGCAGCTAGCCTCGCGCGGTGAGAGAGAGGTCTGGGAGAGGGACGGCGCTCAGCAGCGAGGGGATTGGGGTGAGGAGAGAAGGAAGAGAATTTAGGCTACGACAGTGGGAAGGGGTGAGGAGATTTGGGGGCATTTGATCGGTTTAGACCTATTTCGCCTAAAGTTATTGGCGCCAGAAGACCCGCGCTGAGTTTCGCCGCGCGCTCGCGATCCATTGTTTTTGGACAGCTACAGGGTAACATTTTTACCGACCGATCGCCCGACGGAGCATCAACAATTGCCGACTGTAGGATTGACGTTGTACTGAAAAGATTTAGCGACCAACAATTGGTTGGAAATAACACAGTTCCCGACCCTTGGCTGGTCGCTACGTTTTAGCGACCGATCGTTCATCGGTGATTTTAGATTTATAGCGACCCACATCTGACGGCAATTTTGTACCGTGGTGTAGTGTTTCAATATAGGCTATATATATTGTTCCAACAGGCTAAACCAATTGTTTCAACAGGCTATATATATTGTACCAATAGGATAAACAAATTGTTTCACTTGGTTGTGCTTTCACTACGTAAAAGTAATTGTTTCAGCAGGCTAGCCATATTGTTTCAACAGGCTAAATTCATTGTTTTATTAGGATAACAAATTGTTTAGGTAACTTTTATATATCAACACTGGTCTTGTTTTGTTTGTAAAAATACGAGGAACGCAGCGGTGCAAACAGTTCGTGCATTGGAGCAACCAGTCAAAATCTATGGCCGTCGAAAGAGAAACCGAAAGGAATATTTTTCCTAACGTCATCGCTGATGTCATCGCATGCATGCAAACAGGGGCACCTTTTTTTCTCAGTTCTGCGAGCGCGTGTGCATGTTGGGCTCGCTGATGTCATTGCATGCATGCAAACAGTGGCGGGTTTTTCTCATTCTCGCGAGGGTGCGCGTGCTGGGCTGGGCTGGGGCGGCGTCCGACGCGCGAGGGCAGCGTCGGACGTCCGTCCCCAAGTCCGCGCCTAAAATATAATAGAAAAAAGATTCCAAGTCACTTAAAAAATTAAAAGTTACACAGGTTTGGGAAAAAAATATTGAGAAAAAGAGCCCATATCAACTAGAAAAGTGTAATTATCAAATACAATAATAAACTAAAATTCATATTAAAAAGACTCCAGAAAGAGTTCATTTGAACTACAAGACAATAATACAAATCCACATATACTATATTAAAATGCCCGTGCTGCTAAGCCCATACACATCCGCACGTAGGCCACACACATTCGTACAATTTTCCTCACTTTGTGATCGACATCAGAGGGGTCATAATGTATAATGCCATCCCGACGATCAAACTGATTTTTTTAGGGCCAGATTATAACGATTTAGATTAAAAAAATATTAGAAATTCGGATTAAATACTAAAGATGTTATAATATGATTATTTTAGCCGTTCGACCAACGGTGTGACTAAATTATAATGGCCTAGACTAATCAAAGAAATTACCACATAAATCAAGAAGAAAATTAAAGATCTATGCGGCTTAGATTAAAAAAATATTATAAATTCAGATTAAATACTAAAGCTGATATAATATATTAGAGATAAACTCTAAATCCAATCAGATATATTAGAGATAAATTATGAGTTAGAGATAAACTGTATATACCGAAACAAATCTAGCCGCGCAAACGAGCGGGCCACCTCGGTCGTTACATAATAAAAGAGAAGGGTGTCGAAAAATGAAGCAACACACAATAGACTAACAGAGTGACTAAAAATTTCCCGCATTTATTGTGGTAAATGGTACTGCCACCGTTCTTTTTTATTTATCACGGTTGACTTTTGATATATCATTTGACCATTTGTTTTATTCAAAAATTTAAGGGCGCGACTCGGGGTCGGACGTCCGACCAAAAAAATTTGGATCGGACGCCGGCCCAACTCACCCCGCGCAGCATAAAACGTCAAACCTGCATGCATGCACAAAACGCGCGCGCCAGGAAGCTAGCTCTCTCCCTCCAACCTGCATGCATGCAAGATGACATTAGCGAAGATTCCTTCTTTTTGTTTTTCTTTAAACAGCTATTACTTTTGACTGGTAGCTCCAATCGACAAACCGTTTTCACCAACGTGTTTCTGACATTTTTACGAACAAAACAAGATCCATGTTGCTATATAAAAATTTCTTGGAACAATTTGCATATACTATGAAACAATTATTTTGGCCTGTTGGAACAATACGTCTAATCTGATGGAACGTTTTGATATTTGGTCTGCTGGAACAAATATACTAAAGCCATCTGGAACAAAAATACGTCTAGTCTGATGGAACAAACTAGTATACCTTAAAATTTTCTGTTCATATAAAAAAAATTCTGAAATCAATTGACTACTGGAACATATGTATGGAACAATATATTGACATGTTGGAAAAAAAATTTCGACTACTCGAACAGAAATGTTAGCTTACTGGAACAAATATGCTGACATGTTGGACCACGAAAAGTAGGCTATTGCAACAGAAATGTTGGATTGTCGGAACAATTAAAATATCCTATTGGAACAGTACGTCTAATCTAATGGAACATTTGGGGACAAAAAACACACACTACTGGAAAAAAAAAGACCCAACGTGTTCCTCGTATTTTTAGGAACAAAACAAGACCCATGTTGCTATATAAATTTTATTGGAACAATTTAGGTATACTAATGGAACAATTAATTTAATCTATTGGAACAATATGTCTAGTCTGGCGGAACAACTTGATATTTGGTGTACTGGAACAATAGGCTAAATCCAATTGGAACAATGTAATTGGTCTGATGGAACAACTAGCATATCTATTGGAACAATGTATTTGGCCTGCTGGAACAATAATAGATATGTCTACTGGAACAACAAGGTTGGCCTACTGGAACAATAATTTTTGCTTGATGGAACGACAACGTTGTCTACTGGAACAATAAAAGTTGCCGACTGGAACGATAAGGTTTGCCCTACCGGAACAGTTGAACTTTACCTTCTGAAACAATAACTTTTGCCTTCTAAAACAATAATTTTTGCCTTATGGAACAAATAAGGTTTTGTCTACTGGAACAATAAAGTTTGCCTACTAGAACAATAAAGTTTGTCTACTGAAACAATAAGGTTTGCTCTACTGAAACAGTTGAATTTTACCTACTGGAACAACAACTTTTGCCTTCTGGAACAATAACTTTTGTCTTTTGGAACAAATAAGGTTTTGCCTACTGGAACAATAAATTTTGCCTTCTGGAACAATTAATTTTGCCTTCTGGAACAATGTATTTTGCCTTTTGGCACAATTAATTTTGCCGTCTGGAACAATAGATTTTGCCTTATGGAACAATGTATTTTGCCTTTTGGAACAATATATTTTGCCTTATGATAGTTACCTGTTGGAACAATTATATTTGCCTGTTTGAACAGTTATAATTGTCCTGTGGAACAACAATATTTCACGTTGGCACAAAATTATGTTGGCTCCTTGGAACTATTATATGTGGTTTATGGAATAATTATAGTTGTCTTGTGGAACAGTTATACTGGGACAATAAAGCTTGCCCTACTGGAACAGTTGAGCTTTGTCTACTGGAACAATAACTTTTGCCTTCTGGAACAAATAAAATTTTGCCTGGAACAATAAAGGTTTTGCATGCTGGAACAATAGACTAAAATCAATTGGAACAAATATGTCTAGTGTGATGGAACAAATCTATCTTGCCTACCGGAACAAATGAGTCTAACCTGCCAGAACAATCTATCTTGCCTACTGGAACAAATTTTATCAAAATAAAAATTCAAAATTCAAAAAAAATAGAACAAAAGGGAAAAATATTTAAAATGGGTTCATTATGAATTTAGATGAATTATAAAATTTGTACTGCATAATTTGGACTTCAAATAAAAAAGACACAAAAATAAGAAACGAAAAAACATAATTAGAAAACGCTAGCTAGCAGCGCTACAGTAGTCCGTGGAACAAGCCAGAACGCGCGCGCGGGATTAGCCAGCGAAACGCGCGCGCAGTGGGTCGCAGCCGCGAGCGCAGGCGAGAGTCGTGGGCCGACGTGGGCTGTACCGTCCGACGCTGTCGGACGTAAGATGCAAAGTATTTTCGAAAATTTAATGCAAATATGAAAAATATAAGTCATGTTTAAAATATCTTTAATGATAAAACGAAGCATAACAAAATAAATTATACTTAAATAGCTTTTTATATAAGAAAAATGATAAAAAAAAATATGTCTAAAAGTCAACGGCGACAAGTAAAAAAATGTGGGAGTACATAATAAGACATACAAACTAACATAGAAAATTAAATTTGCATGAAGCAAGGCTGTGCATTGGGTTTCTTGTGACATACGAGAAACGCGGCCATACGGACGCACACAATTTGAATCAGATCACGCAATATTCATTCCACTTGCATAAGCTCGCAATATAAGATATACATACCTGTAACTAAAAGTAAAAAAAGTCAAGGCCACACCGTATAGAATATCCCGTTTTTGCTGTTTGCTACTCCTCCATTGCCTGAAGTCTGAAGTCTAAACTCACGTACTCCATTACTGAACCCCGCATTCACACAAGCTGAGGAAGGCACACACCTCACCTCATGTTCCAATGGCCCTCCTCTTGGTCGCCATCTGCATGCTTCCCTTCTCAACCCGAAGGCATGCGCCTTCGAGAGACCAGAGCACTTGATACGTTCTCGCTTCAGCGCTCCGGTGAAGACGATCTATTGCCTTTGGGCTTTGGCAGCATGATCTTGTCCACCATCTCCAAGGACCAAGGCACCATTTGCATGCAGGCAATGCTGCTGCTTCTCACCACTGATGGCAACGTAAGGTACACCCTCAACGCTTCCATCTTTGCGGCTCCGCCTGTCTGCCCAACGTCTCCACTCCCATCCTCTCCACCGAGCTCCGCCACCATCTCTACCCGGCGCCGCCTCCATCTCTGCCCGGCACGGCGTCCCCACCCCCTCCTAACTGCTGCTGCCTCCGCGTCAAGCCAGCCGCTGCCGAATCTCCCCTCCACGCCGCCACCGCCGCCGGATCCGCCTCTAGCCAGATCTTTCATTCAGTTGCTACAAGATAGATTTTAAAAGTACGAGTGATGAGAGTTAATAATCATGGATTTGCAGCTATGCTGCATCTCCTCATGAAATGTGGCCAGCATCTAGAAACACTCAAGATCAGCATGGTCTGCAGCGTATGTATACAAACAATTAGCATTGCAAATTAAATGTTCCAATTTTAATTAAATACACACTATATTAGAACAGTTGATCGATCATGGTGACTATACATATTGTTCTTGGCAGGGCGACAATAATTTATGTACATCTGCTGCTTGTACACATTTTGTGGAGAGCTGTGGCATGAGCGGCATCACCCTGAGCGAGCTCCAAGAGATTGAAATCGATTACTTCACTGAAGAGGAGCATGTTTATGGGTTGCTGAACATACTGTTTATGGTGTGCAAGGTTAGCCCTAGAAGACTAGCTATTTGTCCACGCGGTAAAAGCAGCAAACCTTTGACCGGCTGGACACGGATGAATATCGAGAGGCTTGCATATTCGTGCACCATGGTTGAGTTTTTGGATCCTATTCCTTGACTGGGGGGCATAGGATCTCTTCTCTTTGAATGAGAGGTTAGGATATATACTACTTGTTACAAATAAATTCTCTAGGTCCATAAAACCTTAATTAAGCATAACTCCTTGTAATGAAGCATGAAACTCCATTCTCTCTTTTGCTGTGAACGCTTAATTAAGCATAGCTCCTTGTATTTGAACTCTTTCTTTATTATAGTTCATCAAACAGTTATTATTTTCCTTTCGAGAAGGCTATTTCTATTGTACGCTATTGCACTTGGATGACTAATAGTCTAATATTTCCTCCCATTGTAGTATAGATTCCCTACCATTAGCACATTATGATCTTTATACATCCAAAGATGAAGGAGCCGAACGTGATCAACTATTGTGTTACCATGCTTGCACTGATTTTGGGACTAAACAACGTAACGAATAAAATATATAAGAGAGAGAACTACAAGTGAATCGTGAAAAGGAGTTATAAATAGTGGATAGTCTTGGGATTTGGTGTTACCATTGAGGATGTCATGACCAGGGTTCCAAATATCAAGGAAAACCTTGATGTATTGATTATATATCGTAGTCGCAGGGAAACGATAAGGAAATATCGACCGATTCAAATATAAACTAAAATTTAAATTTTTAGAAATGTGAAACTTTCTAAAAAAAGCACAAATAGTGAAAAACAGAAGAGGGAAAAAACCAAAATCTATGCAAGAATCGTTAATAAATTTGAATTCGGTATATGGGTAAAATAGAAAAAAAAAGAAAAAGAAGGAAGGGCGTTGTTTGAAACCTTTTGGCCCATTCGTCCAATTAGGACCAAGAAATCGACTCAAAAGTGCGATGCATCCAGCGTCATCTGCATTTTTGCGCTACTGATTAAATGCTAGAAGAAGAAGAAGCTGAAGGAACAAATTAAAGAAGAGATTCTTCAAACAAAATGTGGTCAGATTTTATATGAGAAAATTATGTCAAAGCAAGTTGATACGGTGAGAGAGTTCGCAACAAAGCAACTAGAAGATGCAACAAACAATTTTGACTCGAAAAGAGAACTAGAAAGAGGTGTCCATGGAACTGTTTACAAGGGAATTCGTGAAGATGACAGAGTAGTAGCTACAAAGCACTCAAAGATTATGAACATGGTCTAGAAAGAAGAATATGTTCGTCTCAAGCTCAAGAATCTGCAAAAGCATCAGCATATCTGCACACGGTATGATCCCCTCCCATATTTCATAAAGATGTAAATGTAATACAAAACTTAAGAGGAAAGATCTTTCAGGCCAATTAGCCTTTCTCACAACATAGGAAAGATCTTCTCAAAGCTGCTGGCGAATAGGCTTTCCCTGCGCCTTCCTGAGGTGGTTTCACCAAACCAGTCAGCCTTCATCAAGGGACGCTCCATCCAAGACAACTTCCTTTGGGTTAAGGAATGCGTCGCAGACCTCCATAGGAAAAAGGTACCGGCGCTGCTTGGGAAGCTAGATGTGGAGAAAGCGTTTGATTCCGTCAGCTGGGAATTCCTTTTGGAGGTCCTCCAGCAGCTTGGTTTTGGTCAAAGATGGAGGGACTGGGTGTCTATTCTTTTGGGGACCTCCTCCTCAAGGGTGATCCTTAATGGCTGTCCTGGTAGGGCTTTCGGGCACAGACATGGGTTAAGACAGGGGGACCCTCTTTCCCCCCTCCTGTTCATCCTTGCCATGGAACCGCTCACCAGGCTGGTGCGGCTAGCGGAGCAATGGGGCCTGCTTGAGGCAATACCCCACAATGTTTCCAGGTTACGTGCATCCCTCTATGCGGATGACGTCATGGTGCTTATAAGGCCAGTCAGGGAAGAAGTGTAGGTCCTCAGGTCGATACTTCATATCTTTCACGGCGCTTCAGGTATGGCAGTCAACTGGGCGAAGAGCGAGATCTACCCTATTCGGTGCACGGATCAAATTCAGGAGAAAAATTGTAAATCATTCTACTGACAAGAA
Organism: Raddia distichophylla; assembly: GCA_005191435.1. Classification (NCBI taxonomy): domain Eukaryota; kingdom Viridiplantae; phylum Streptophyta; class Magnoliopsida; order Poales; family Poaceae; genus Raddia; species Raddia distichophylla. The sequence goes on along the minus strand of SPJY01020047.1, from coordinate 1,226,109 downwards.
TATCAACTGTTCAAATTTCCCGAAATCTGGGGATTTCATATGCACAACTTGTGCTAAAGGGAAATTGATCATAAGGCCATCATACCTTAAAGTGATGGATCACTGGATTTCTTAGAAAGAATTCAAGGTGACATCTGTGGTCCTATTCAGCTCTTGTCCGAGCCGTTTAGGTACTTTATGGTACTTTGTGATGCTTCCACAAAATGGTCCCATGTAAATTCGTTATCTACAAGGAACCATGCATTCGCAAAATTAATGGCCCAAATTATAAAGTTAAAAGCCAATTTTCCAGATGATAGGATAAAATCTATCCGTCTGGACAATGCCGCTGAATTTTCTTCAAGGGCATTTAATGATTATTGTATGGCTTTGGGCATTAACGTGGAGCATTCTGTGCCATATGTTCATACACAAAATGGCTTAGCAGAATTTTTGATAAAGAGGATTAAACTCATTGTGAGGCCTCTTTTATAGAATTGTAGACTACCAACAAATTGTTGGGGTCATGCGGTTTTACATGTTGCCGCATTAATACAATTCAAACCAACTGCATATCATACAGTATCCCCGTTACAGTTAGTACGTGAAAATGAGCCAAGTATTTCCCATCTACGGAAGTTTGGTTGCACTGTGTATGTGCCTATTCCACCACCACAGCGTACACAAATGGATCCTCATAGAAAAATGGATATATATGTGGGGTATAATTCTCTATCAATAATAAAATACCTCGAGCCATTAACAGGGGACTTGTTTACAACAAGGTACGCTGATTGCATATTTGATGAGAACAGTTTTCCAGCATTATGGGGAGATAAGTACCACAATGAATGCTAAGAAATAAATTGGGATGCCACGGACATTCGGTCCTTAGATCCACGTACTAAGGAATCTGAACTAGAGGTTTAGAGAATTATAAATCTGTAAAGGATTGCAAATGAATTGCCTGATGCATTTACTGATCAAATGGGGGTTATTAAATCTCATATACCTGCTGCAAATGCACCAAAGAGAGTGGATGTGATAGCCCGTTGGGCTTTCGACCTGGCCCAACCCACCTATGGGAGATAAGAGGCAGGGGGGCACACCGACGGTTTCACAATGGGCATTAGACCTAGCCGCCGCCTCCTATTGCAGTTGATGCATAGGGAAATCCCTGGCGTCGCCGTGCCGCGCCGGCGCCGTTCCCGTCGCCGCCCAGCTGCCGCCGTCCCTGCCACTGCCGAGCAGCCGCCATCGCGCCGCCGCCGAGCCGCCGCCGTCTAGGAGCCGCGCCGCCGTGGCCGCGTCGTCTCGCCGTCGCCGTGCCTGCGTCGTCGCCCTTGCATAAGCCCACGATGCATGTATGGCATGGCTGCATGAATATTGATGGTACGTGCGTGTGCTGCTGCTTTTAGTTTTGAGCGGTTAGTTGCTACTAATTGATTTGCTATTGCTGCAAGAAATCACTCATGCGAAAGAGAAATGGAGGGATTAGAAGAGATTACGTGGTTGGATTAGCACTGCAGTGGAAGAATTAGAGAATGGTTCAGTGTTCTTGATGTTGGCGTCTAGGCAACGATTTTCAGGTCGTTCCCTTCGTTGCTTTGTCAGAAATGATGTGAGTGTATTTATTATATTTTAATATTTGTTTCGGTGCTTAGAAAACTAGAAATATCCTATTGGGTTTCTTGAGCAGATCTTTCTATTACGGATCGCCTGATAGATTAATTATATTTTAATTTAATGAAGCGCTTAAGCATTTAATCTTAACGAGATTTATAAAAAGGATTCGAGATTATAAGTTTGCTTCATAAATAGCTATCGCATTGGGCACTACCGTAGTAACCTAACTATGGAAAATAAGTAATGGAGCACATCTGGTTGGTTCTTACAATGGGAGTTTATATTGTAGGAGAAGCTGTTCCAAGATTGATATCGGTAATACTTCAACTCATATCGTTGGGTAAAGAAGGCAAGTATATGTTAAACAGATAGCTATTATTTGCATTGAGCTTTGTTGAGATTGTATATTGTTCCTGAGCTTGGTTGGCCGATGAGTAGTTTAGTGGCTAATCGTTCATTAAATTGAGTATTGTGATGCTTATTGCCATACGATGGAAGTATGTGATGATTTATGAAAGAGGAGCATTTTGCATCATGTGCATATGAGCCAGGTCGGTGAGAAAGTCACTTTTGACTAGTCCGGTTCGGTCGGTGAGAAAGTCAAAAGTGACTAGTCCGGAGTGCTCAAAAGTCCTACTTCGGTACGCACTCCACGGGAGTGTAGTAATTGGTCCCCAGCCTTGAGAGGATGGGCAAGGGTGCGCACCGACGGGTGGCACTCTAGCTATACCGGTATGAGCTCACAGTACAGATGCATATGCATTGCATTGCATCGGATGTTTGGAGGATGAGTTGTTGGAGTGGTTGATTTAATGATTGTATTTTTTTTAATGAAATTGTCGAAGAGATCGTGATGCCCTTACGTTTATACATATACTTTGCTGAGTATTCTTCGATACTCACTCTTCCTTTATTTGGTTTTTAGGTGATCTTTGAAGACGGCATGCATAGGGAATTGTAGCACAGTTCCTTTTGACACAAACACACTCATATCTTGAAATTGTTGAAGGACTTAATAAATTTAGTTATCTATACATAAGCTAATTAGAGAACCACTTAATATTCCTGTTTTGTGTGGAACTTTACATTTATTCTAATTGTTGGACAATGGATTTGTTTATCGCTTAATGTCATCATCGTCATTCTTAAAGGTAATAGTAGATGGTTGTTGATAATGGGCTTGGTTGAGATGGACCCGTGAGTTGGTTTGGGTTTAATGTTGATTACGTATTGATGTTGGGTGCCGATTATATGTGTATATTTGTTAAATTGCCTGTCGTGGATGTCCATATAAACAGAGGGGATGCTGTCGAAACTTAGAATAATTGGTAGAGTTAGTAGCATTCCAGGCTCAGGAGGAGTTGGGGTGTTACAGTGGAGGTACCTAATAAAACCACTCTTACTCCTAATATAAAGAAGAGGGGGAGACCTCTTGGTGCAAAGGATTTAGTTCAGCGGAAACGCCCGCAGAAACAAAAATCCGATAAAGGTATATTACCCGAATCAATAAATAAAGATGATGATCATCTTAATTCCAGCAAAGAAGTGCGCACAAATTCAGATGCTGGAACATCGAAACCTTTAAACTCAATCGTTGTGGGAAATCACGATGAGTTAAAAGAAACAAATGAGGCGATTTCCAAAAATTATATCAATTCTGTAGAATTGTACAAGAGAGATGCTACAATTGTCGACATGTGTTTTGCCACAAAGATTACTGATTCCCTCTGTCGGTGTCTGGGAAACGCGCCTCCGAGGGCAGCGGGTCCACGGACCGGCAGACGAATTTGTAGTTGGAGTGAGGCCCAACGACAACCCTTCCCAGCAGCCCGGGACGGCGGCCGAGCTCACGGGGGCTTTGGCCGCGCGGTCTTCCCGGACTACGCCCGGTGCGACTTGGCGATCCGAGTACAAATCCATTGTACGGTGAGAAAGAGGGGGTGAGAGAGAAAGCGAAAGGAATACAAACCGTGAAGACACAGGTGATTTTACCCTGGTTCGAGCTCCCACTGCCGGGTAATAGCTCTACTCCAGCCTTCGTTGATTATATGGTGGGAAACAATACAAGGGTGCCGAGACCGGGCTAGAAGGCACCGGCCCCGAGCTTACAGGAGAATGTAGGACACTGAAGTGACTAAGGACTACGGCTACTGCTAAGGAAGCTTCGGATGCTGGTGCTCTCTTAGGCGTAGCTTGGGTCGGATCGAAGGCTCTGGGATCTGCCCTCGCTACGTTGGGCAGGCATCTCCTTTTATAAGCGCAACGGGCTGCTCGGAGCTGATACGGCAGGCCCCGCGCCTATCTTTGCTTTGTCCATCTTTAGTGGCGGCGCCCTTGTCTCATTCCAGGGCTCCGTCCTGTCTGTGGCCTGCAAAGAGAAGCTGGTCTGGTTAGTACCGGACACTGTTCGTCTTGGTGCGCCTACACAAGGGAGCAGCCTGCTCAGGGAGAAAGCACTTTCCCTTTATCCCAATATAGCATTGACTGGACTGAAAAAGCCTCGCGCCACCCGTTGGGGGCGTCGCGTAGTGTGGCAGCTGTTGCCATCTGCCCAAGGGGCAAACGACAAGGCATGCTACCCGCGCGCCTCTCCCGAGCTACGAATACCTCGGGGAGGTGCGGTCCCCTCGGTCAAGGCCGAGGAAAGCGTGGTGGGGCATGACAGCTGTCGCCACCTGACTGTCCGCGGGGCCCTCTCCCAGGCTAAGGATAGCCCGGGAGGTGCGCCACGCTCCTGGTTAGGGTCTAGGGAGGCGCGGTTGACCTGGTCAAGCCCGAGGATGACCCCGGTGGGCAAGACGTTCCCTTTGGTACGGCCAAGGGCGGCCTTTCAGGCTTTTTGTATGCGCGGCAGGCCGGTACGGAACCGGCCCAAGGCCTAGAACCTAAGTACATGGCAGAGTGCATGAAGCGCTTAGATTGGATCAAATGGAAGGAAGCAATCGAGGCAGAATTGAGCTCGCTTAATAATAGAGAGGTTTTTGGTCCTATGGTACCAACTCCTCCTAAAACATTTTCTGTTGAAAATAAATGGGTCTTTGTTCGGCAAAGGAACGAAGATAACCAGGTGTTGAGATAAAAAAAAGAGGCTTGTAGCACAAGGGTTTACGCAGAGACCCGGAATCGATTACGATGAAACATACTCTCCTGTAATGAGTGGAATCACATTCCGATATTTGATATCACTGGCAGTTAATATGGATTTGACTATGCACTTAATGAATGTAGTGATCGCATATTTGTATGGATCACTCGATTCGGAAATTTATATAAAAATCCCTGAAGGGATTAAAGTTCCGAATCCAAAAGCAAATCGCAACATGTATAGCGTCAAATTGAAAAGTTGCTATATGGATTAAAACAGTCGGGAAGGATGTGGTACAAGCGACTAAGTGAGTTTCTTTTGAAGAAAGGTTACTCAAATGATGATGATTGTCCCTGTGTGTTCACAAAGAAATCCCAAAATGAATTTTGCATAATATCAGTTTATGTTGATGATTTCAAAGAGGATATAAAGGAAGCAAGTAAACATCTTGCAATGGAGTTTGAAATGAAAGATTTGGGTAAAAACCAAATTTTGCTTAGGGTTGCAACTTGAGCATATCAATAATAGAATATTGATACACGAGTCTGCTTATATTCAAAAAATATTGAAAAAGTTCAACTTGAGCATATCAACCCCTATGGTTGTCAGGTCCCTTAATAGGGATAATGACCCATTTAGACCAAAGGGTGAATATGAAGATATTTTGGGACCAAAAGTCCCATACCTTAGTGCTATTGGAGCATTAATGTATTTGGCAAATTGCACTAGACCTGATATTGCATTCGCAGTCAATTTATTGGCCAGATTTAGTGCTACTCCAACAATAAGACATTGGATTGGCATTAAAAATATCTTCAGATACCTTAGAGGTACACAAGATCTTGGGTTATTCTATAAGAAAAGCCAAGATATGAACATGGTGGGATATACTGATGCTGGCTATTTGTCTGATCCCCACAATGCCAGATCACATACTAGATTTGTATTTCTTTATGGTGGTACAACTTTTCATGGAAGTCTAGTAAACAAACTTTAGTAGCCACATCCACTAATCATTTTGAAATAATTGCATTATATGAAGCATCATGTGAATGTGCTTGGCTTGTAGAATGATTAACCACATTGAAAAGTCATGTGGTATCAACTCAGTTAAAACCCCTACAATTATCTATGAAGATAATGTTACTTGTGTTATACAAATACAAACAGGTTATATTAAGAGCAATATAACAAAGCATATTGCTCCTAAATTATTCTATCCTCATGAATTCCAGAAAAGTGGAGAGATAGAAATCTTGCAAACAAAGTCTTGCAATAACTTAGCAGATTTATTTACTAAATCTCTACCAAAGTCCACATTTTGGAAATGTGTACATGGAATTGGTATGAGAAGACTTTGTGAGTTGCAAGGTTCAGGGGAGAATCCCACTGAACAAACCTGTTTGAATAAATCAAGATATTGCACTCTTTTCCCTATATGAGTTTTTTTCCTAAGAGGTTTCTCATATAAAGGTTTTAATGAGGCAATATGAAGCTAAAGTATAATGCACTCTTTTTTTCATCCATTTTGTTCCATTGGGTTTTTGGAAGGAGTTTTTGTAAGAATCAAGCTCTCATGGGCTTTATTATTTATTTTGGAGATTGATACACTTAATTCTCAAATGGGAACTCTTGGTTTTCATGGACCCACAAAGCGGCGATTTCCTGGCGTTAACTTCGCTCAAGACTAAGGACTTTATTTTCATATTTCTTCTAAGTTCTTGGGTGAGTTGTTGGCGTAGCTTAGATGCTTGTGTGAATTCTCTTTCTGGCTGCAGGGTCTCAGGAGCACAGTTGAGTCATTAGGTACCTAAACTTCCGAAGTCCTTCAGAGGGTTTCAGGTCCAGGCTTTCTGTCCTCAAGTTCGTATTTCGTAGATCCTATTTTTTCCACCTCTCCAAATGTTCTCTCCAGCGCCAAACCTTCTCTCTCAAGCCACGTGATCTGCCGAAAATTACCGGTAAGTCACCCTGGGGGTAGGACTATCCTAGCTGAGTGTTAATTTCTACTGCACAGCTGAGCTGATGCCTCAGGCCGAACTGTCCGGCCCAAGTAGAAAAATACCTGGCTTGCGAGTTGCTGGTTCCAGGAGGTGCCTGCCTTAGGTCGGACTGTCCGGACCCCTTGTCCGGACTGTCCGGCCCATGTAGTGTCCTCCCTGTCTCGAGTATCATTTCTTACAGGGTGCGCTTGCCTTCGACCGGACTGTCCGGGGTCTGTCCGGGGTGTTGTCCGGGCTAAGGTATAATTCTAGATCTGAGATCTATCTTCCTAGGGTTTTGAAGTGGGGGGCTATATAAGGGTTGTCCTGGTTGAGAGAGAGGTTTGAGAGAGTCATTTGCAACCCTAGCCACCATCCCCAAGTGTGAGAGCTCTCTCCCATGGTTTCTAGCTCTAGGATTTCCATGTGCATGTGAGGAGAGTGTTGGTGAGGTGAGTGTTCTCCGGATTTGTGCTCTTTGGGACTTCGTTGCTGGAAGGAGGATCTTCACCAAGCCGTTTTCATCAAGCCTTCATCGTTCTCTTGTGCCTCCGTGTGTTGGGGGAAAGTCCACCGTGTGTCGGTGGCCGCCATCGTGCGTTGGCGGTGGATGGAGTGAAGTCCATCATGTGTTGGTGGACGCCACCGTGAGTCGGTGGTGTGGATTTGAGGAGCTCACCGCGTGTGGGAGCACTCAAGACCGTGTGAGGGGTTAGGAGCTCACCTCGCCGTGTGTCGGTGAAAGAGTATCCACGAGTGGATTGAGGCGGAAGGCTCGAGAGGGAGTCGGTTCTCGTGTGTTAAGAGCTTGCCTCAACGGGGAGTAGGAGTTCGTCTCCGAACCACGGGAAAATATCCTTGTGTCATTTACTTTCGCGCAATTTACTTTCCCGCAAGCTTGTTCTTAAATGCATGCCTATGATGTGTGACACTTGTCCTTTGATTTGTGTGATATTTCTCTCTGTGTAGTTCTAGGATTCTCTAGCTAAGTGGTTAACTTTTAATTTGCATAATCGTCAAGAAAAACACAAAAAATTAAAAGTAGTCCAATTCACCCCTCCTTTTGGCCTTCGATCCCTTCAGTTTTTAATGAGGCATATGACATACTTGGGGATATTATTACAAGAACATACAATATGATTTTCTTCGTCTGTTTTTCCCATAGGGTTTCTCAGAAGGAGTTTTTAAAGAGATATTTGTACACATAATTTGTCCAAGGGGGAGTGTTAAGGAATAAATAGTAATGGACAAATAATCAAAGGGGTAGTTAATCTCATAATTAACTTAACCGTTAATTACAGGATCAATACACAAGATCAATACCAAAGGAAAACTTCCTCCTCGCTGCAAAGGCAGCAACTGCCAGTAAAATACTATAAAGGGCAATGCCCTGTGAAAAGTTTACAAGTCACTGTTCATTTGTACATCCAAAAGGAGCAATAAAGCAGTACTTTACATTCTCTCCAATTCTCTCTTTTCTCACCACCACCGAGTACATCGGCATTGCAACAATAACTAGCAAAGGTGTTAATTTATACTTATCTTGAAAACACCTTTAGAAGTTTTTATTAAAAAACATAAATAGAACAGAACAACTTCAAAAGACAAATTTAGGAACCTCTCGATGCCTGACTTCACATTCATCTCAACCAGCTTAGAGGCTCAAGCAATTTCATATATGATTATCTACATGCATTTTTTAGAACTTATGCAATGTGTGAAGTTATGGTACTTCCTTCTACAGTATATACATATATGGGCCTTATGGGCCATATAGATTATGGGCTAGCAATAGCTAAGATTCATACGTATACATTTGTATTAACAAATCCCTTTAAAATCAAGGTGGATCATCAACATTGAGTTTTGGCGAGCGAAGTTGATGATCTTCGCGGGTTTGCGCCTCGGCAAAGAAATCAACCGTTTGAAGCTCCGAGGGTACATATTTGAGAAGGATTGTCCTCGTGGAGCACTAATTAAACAATTAGGTTCTTCCCATTCTTTGGTAACAATAGAATCCCTTTCCTAATGTCCAACGACATCCTTTAGGGCGGCGCTTCAGCAGGGGTGCTCTCAATCGCCTCCGTCACCATTTGGCAGATTGGCTCGAACGTAACAACAGGATTTTTCGCCAGACCAACAGACCTATCGCCTTTTTTCTTAATCAGCTCCTGGATGACCTGCGTCTTTGGGAGGCTGCGGGCGCCCCCTTTGTAATTAGTTAAACCAGCTTTCAGGCCCACGGGGGAGGGGCCATTATCTCCTCCCACTCTGTAACTTCTCTTTATTAATACATAGGCAGATCTTTTACCTCTTGCTCAAAAAAAAATTGTGAATCCTTCTCTTTCCGAATCCAATCCATGATTGAGCCCTGAATTGGGACGGGCGCATGTGCAACCCATAAGTCGAGGAAGGCACAGATCTCGTTTGTTCGACTCTTCATTTCCTCCTGCTGGTTCTGTCGCTGCACCATCATTTCCTTCTGAGCTCTTCGAATGGTTCTCCGTTTGGTCGCTGCCTGCACGCTTTCCTTCGCAACATGAAGATATGCATTACCATGCTTGGATTTCCAAAGAATTTGATATGTTGTCAATTCAGCATTCCGATGAAGGCAATCCATCGCCTTTGGCAGCATGATCTTGTCAAGCTCTTCCAAGGTAATGTTGGTATACAAGCAGCCCTGCTCCACACCATTAATCACTTCAGTCACGGAGCTCTGAACAGAAGCATTCATCAGATGATCTTCGGAAGAACCATGTGGCATAAGGATGAGTACAACCTCCAGGTTTTGAAAATCCTTTGAAGAGCTTCTTTTTCTGTGTATGCCTGTCCTTTGATTGTCGTACCCAGACAGAGAGACATGGTGCTGCAGACACACGTCAATTACAGGTTGTAGAGAAGCATCTGATAATTCTAACTTGTTTATGTTTTCACTACCAAAACTCTTGTGCTGACCCTTCTGCTTGCAACATAGTGGGTTTGGGCGAAACCAATGGGTACGAATGCTGTGAATGTTTTCCAAATGCTCTGTATTGCCCGAGTAAACATATGGAACCCATGAGAAGTCTTGGGTGGGCAGTGCAGTGAGTTCTTTCCTAACAGTTTCAGCTGTAGAATTAAAATGAGGGGTAAACAGTTGCAAGCACTTAACTTCCATGCCAATGACGTCTGTACTCTCGGAAAGTTGTAGTATCAAAGTAAGAAAAAAGTTGTCCTCCTTGGCACTGACGTCTTTGTAAACAAAGATCATCTTGGCCTCTCTTCTCTCTACATAGTTAAAGGGCCGTATTCGAAAGAAATGGTGTTTGCTTCCCCGCACTGATTTATAGTCTAGTGTTTTCCCTGCAAGAAGGTGCCTGACAAGAGGGTTGAAGAAGGTATAATGACGTGGTGTCCCTCCTAACTCCAGGTATCTCAAAAACTCAGTAGCACCATCAGCAAACCACTCAAACCTTCGAACAGCAGATCTACTCAACTCCTTGCTATTGTTGTAAGAGATGGATGATATCAATGATTTGCTAGCATGGACAATTCGTTTAGGGAAGGAAGAATTCTTTACCTCTTGCTGCATCACTTCTTGATCCTGGACATGCTGCCTGCATTTACGCAGTGTGTCGGCACACTCTTGAGCAGCACTCTTCAGCTTCTTCTGCCAACGCAACAATGATGCTTCGGTGATATGCCACTTTTCAGATGTCTCAACTGCAGCTTCCAACTTGATCTGTGCCATCTCAAGCCTCTCCAAGTGTTCCTCTTCACTTGGTATGCCCTCAAACTTGTTGAGAACACCCGATACGATCTTGTTAACTGCCTCCTGAACAACCGCAGAACTGACCAGCTCGGCCATATATTATAGAAAGATGATCTGCAATCAGTTGCTGTTATTGTGACCCGACAAATCAAATTTGGCCTGAAATTCCTAGGAAGGTAGCCTGGGATTACATGTAGACGGGAGTTGGATTGTAAGAATTCAACCATCTGGACATGACTGGTTTCGTGAACGAATGAATGGTGAGCAAGAAACTTGTTATATAGAGGAGATATTTTTTTTTTGAGGGACAAGGACATGGCCGGGAGTAGAGGTAAGCAAGTCAAGTGGGGTTTGCTTAGTAGTAAGATGTGCACGCGTGTTTGGTTGGAGCTGAATAGCTGATGCTTTCAGTGCTTTTTTAGAGCTTTTGTCACGGTTGAATGTGTGGCGGAAAGAATGGACGTAGCTGGACTTATCAAGGATAGTTTTAATGATACCTGAATGAGTGGAGTTTCACAGGAGAGCCGATTTTTTCAAAGTAAACTAAGGCTTTGTTTGTTCCTTTCATCTTTTTCAGATTAAAATTTTCAGCAACTTTCAGCTGAAAGCCTGAACAAACAAGGCCTAAGTTAGGATTCTCGGTACCTTGTGTCTATCTGATCTGGCCAAAATGGCAAGATCCATACTTCAGCCCCAAATTTATTTTTGTATAAATACCTCTGAAACTTCTAAAAAAACAATAGGATCCTTCACCCCCCCCTCTCTCAAGCTAACCAAAACCTGGTTGCGATGCCGCCAACAACCACCGACCTACTGGCATGGGCGCCGCTTTAGAGCCGACGTGGTCGTCGGCGGCGATGTGGTGGGGTGGGGTGGGTCTGGCTTGAGAGAGAGGAGGAAGGTTCTGATTGATTACTTTTTTTTTTCTTTGCAAAAATACCACGGGTGGAAGCAATCAGTTAGGCCTCATTTGGAAGCCAAGGGAAAAATGACCCAAGGGAACAATCCCATAGGGGGATTTTGATGGACCGATGAAATCCCCGGGAAAAATGAACTCAAGGGCATCTTTGCAGAGCTGGCAAGTCCATCAGGTTCATCCCTGCGCCGTCAGTCTCATCGATGCAGGCGTAGTCCCCAATCAACACCGACACCATGAACGAGCTCACAAGCGGGATCCTCTCGGTATTGTTGTAGACATGCTTGATGCATCCTCCAGATCTGCGGGCCGGTGCACCTCTCGTGTGCTCGGCACCCAATCGCAGCGGCAAGCACGAGGGCGCCGCCCAGGGCCACCTCAACCTCTTAGCACTGCGCAGTCATGCTGCTGTCCATCCACACGGGAAACTCCGGTGGGGACACGACGTGTTCGGGCTCGGCGAGGTCCTGAAGGACGCCGCCTCGAGCGCCATAGTGCGGCAGGTCGGAGTCGAAGTGGAGGGAGGAGGAGGCGGCGGCGGCAAGGCACGGGGGAGGAGGCGGCGGCAAGGTTACGGAGGGGGCGAAAGCAGGGACGTGGAGGGGGAGGCGGCGGCGGCGACAGGGAGGTGGAGGGGGAGGCCGCTGGCAGGCGGAGGGGGCCGGACGCGGGGGTGAAGGGGGCAGAGGCCGGAGGCCGGAGGCGGGGGCGAAGGGGGCAGCGGCCGATGGCGGGAGTGCGGGTGGAGGCCGGAGGCGGAGGGAGCAAAGAGGGAGGCTGCAGAGGCAGGGAGGCGGAGGGGGGCGAAGGATGAGGCGGCGGCAGGAAGAAGGCGGAGGCGGCACAACGACGACAGAGAGGTGAGGCGGAGAACGCACGAGGGGACGGGGAGATAATCCACACGTCGGGAGAAGGGGTAGGTTTCCTCGGGGAAAGAGGGAGAAGGGGCCCAATAATCCCTGTTAGATGGGCTTCCAAATGGATCCAATAAATTCCCAAGGAAATTTATCACGCTGGGATTCCCTCTCCGGGTTTGGGCCGGGATCCCGGCCGGGATCCGGGTTCCCAAATGGGTCCTTAGCAGTCCGAGAACCCGGCTACCCAAGAACCCCGGCTACCGAGGGGATTCCATTTTATGTTCTGATTCCGGTCATTGCTGGTTACGATTGTCAAGGCTCGTGTTCCATCATCCATTGGAGTCTCTTTTGCTCGTTGCAATTAATTCCAGTCTCATCTTTGGTCCTGGTCCTTGCGTGCTGACAAATCGGCATCTGTTTTTTTGTGCGGAATGCCCCCGTTGACCCGTATCATGACCATCATCCACCACTTGCTGCATTGCCCTGTTCCCATACTACCAATTCCTGCACCTCATGCTGATGGGCCGGTGATGTTCTACGTTGGATTTTGATGTATGAATACCGTGTAATTAATTCCGAGCGTTTGCCCAAATGCTCACGACACGTTTGTGCGTGTCTTCGTTTTTAGTATAGGACGAAGTCATAGTAGAATTTTTGTTAATCTTACTTTGGTGGGAAAGAGACGTTCTAACAGTGTAGTTTCAACCTCATATTGTGTCTCAGTCAAATAGATGTAGTTTGAACCTCAAAATGTGATCCAGTCAGATAAAAAAAACTATGGCTATTACATAGCAAATAAAGAGAAGTGCGTGGAACAAATGAAGCAACAAACAATAGACTAACAGACTGACCCAAAAAAATCCAGCATTTATTGCTGTAAATGGTACTACCTCCTTTTTTTTTGGTTTGACGCATTTAACTTTTAGACATGTTTTTTTACCATTCGTCTTATTCAAATTGTTTTTGCAAATATCATTTATTTTGTTGTGATTTGTTTTATCAATAGAGATACTTTAAATATGGCTTATTTTTTACATCTTTGCATTAATTTTTTGAATAAGACAAATGGTTAAAGATGTGCCAAAAAGTCAAAGGCGTCAAACAAAAAAAAACGAAGGACTACATAATAACACATACAAATTTACATAAAAAAACTATGCATGCAGCAAGGCTGTACATCGGATTTCTTGTGCAATACATTTTGAATCAGATCACACAATATTCATTCCACTTACATAAGCTCGTGATATAAGACAAACATAGCTGTAAGGCCATTCCCTAGGATATCTATCTATCTATTATATATATAAAGGAGGGGAAAAAGAAGCCACCACGTTCGTCCATATCACCCAGATCATTTCAATCGTTCAATCAATGGTGTGACCAAATTATAATGGCCTAGATCGATCAAAGAAATCCTCACGTAAATCAAAAAAAAGATCTATGCCTAGAGATAAGCTCCAAATCCGATCTGATATATTAGAGATAGATTATAAGTTATGGATAAACTCTATATGCCAAAACAAATCTATCGCTCGTTTGCATAATTTTACAGAAAAAGTTAATTCTTGAATGGATAAAAGCGTACTAGCGGGTTGAGTTTCTGTGACCTTCCTTCCTACTGTTAATTTGGAAGGGGCCGTCACGAGGCGGCGAGGGAGGGGGGCAGGTAAGAGGCGGCGGTGGGGTGGAGCGGGAGGAGGCAACGATGGCGTGGAGCGGGAGGAGAGGAGGGGAATCGGCGTGGATGGGAGGAAGAAGATGAGATGGAGGAGAGAGAGGAGGGAGAAGAATTATTTAAATTTAATTTTCTGACCGAATAGCCACATCACCTGCCACATGGTAAAAACCACGGTCAAAACCGGTGTGGGGTGTTATTTGTGTTGTAAAACAGCGGTCGTACACGCACAGATTCAATCACAATAATAAGAGACATAGATCTGAGAGAGAAAACCAGGCACAATAATCTTTATTGATATATCTCTCTTGTGTACAAGGTGTTCATATATATAGCCTAGCCTAAATTCGGTTTCGCCCATAATACCCCTAGGGTTTGATGTGGGCTTCCGGCCCATAAACCTCCTAGGGTTATAACACTCCCCCTTGGGCTAAACCGCGATATGACAATGCCTCATCAAAAACTCCATCCAAAAATCCAGTGGGAAAAAAGGATTGGAGAAAAGAGTACATTGCACACGCACGCTGTATTGCAATAATATTGTCTCGTTAAAAACCTTGCTATGAGAAAACCCAATGGGAAAAACTCATATAAGGGAAAAAGAGTACAATATATAATCTTCAGGGTCTGATCTTCAGAATCAATACGGTCTACTGGACCTCTGCGTTATAAATCTTCTGGATCTATTTTGTGATGTGGTAAAATACTTTGATTGATCGTCATGTCAACCTACTGGGTTAGACAAAGTGAAACCTCCAGGGTTTCATATGAACCGAATCAATATTTAGCTCATGCTCCCCCTCAGGACGACATCCTAGATGCCTCCGACGTTTGATGTCTTCCGGACATCCATCACACTATGCTTCTGGAAAGTGTAAGCTAAATAATTTAGGAACAACATAGCTTAACCTTCTAGTACCACTATCCACTTCTGCAATACAAGCAACATTATCCTAATGGATAAACATAGGGTATGGATGGTACTCGTGTCACATAACTTCTGGATGTGGTCACCATCCTTTTCAGCCAAACACACACGTGAGGCATCGTATAAAGCATTAATCTCAAACACAATGTGAGATTTAGCGATATGCGGATTCTACATGAATCCTGCATCCATATAACCCAACATAGTCCTCGATTAACAGACAACCGGAGGCCCTGCATATCAAGCAGATCCTTAAAGACAATTTAGTGCCGGTCCAAACTTCTGGTTGCTGCCGCACTAAGTGCTTACAGAGGTAAGGAACTTCAGGTCCTAGAACCTCACATTGTCTTAGGTTTAAATAAGTATGTTCCACTTTAGGGAATCACACTAACATGTGGGTAAAGTTGATTGCAACATCATATATCTTTCGGATATCACCTATCAGACCTACCGGGTCTTACCATTGCAATTATTCTCAAGTGGCTCAACACAAACAATTTGCTTATTCAGTAGGTCTTACACATATGGTTGTACCATTATAACCAGTCTTACCTTGACATTTAGGGGATCAATCAATTTGCCTTTACACCAATTTATATTATACCTCCAGGGTACAAATAATAAAGAACACCATCACTCTCCTAACTACTGGCAGGAGATGCACAAAACTAGTGCTCATGTGGCGAACTTCTAGTATCGGGTATCAATGGGTCATCGTCCCCTATCGGGACCATTGGTGTAAAACAAATATCGACTGGTAATTAATCTTCCTTCAGGGAAGTGCTTATGTTTCTTTAGGAAACTCATTTTTCTTCAAAAAAGAAACCTTACTTCTGGAAGAGGTTATCAGGTATGAGATTTATTAATGTCGTAATTTTGACATCTTGTGTCCCAAGAAACAATGAGTCCTATTAGGATCTCAATAAGGATTTTCACAATCCAACAACTGCATACATCTCCTATCACAAGAGATATGAGTCCTACTGGGATCTCAACAAGGATTTTCATAATCCATGAACTGCATATTTATTTATATCATCTGCCAGAGTTACTATTTAGCGAAACATTTATTACATATAGGACAGTACAGATCACCTCAGGGACCATGAACCAGAGCTTTCACCACCTCAATTTTTATAATGACCCAGAGTTAGAGCTATTGGCTCTCAAACTCCAATCAGCCTCATGGTTCGTCCTCAGTTGCTTGCCATATAACCCGATACCGGCGCTACAGGCGCCATGCCATGGACTTAGCTCAGGATCCTTATCATAGCAACTTAAGAGGAACAATATGTGTCGACAATTTTCTCTCCATGCCTCATAAATGAGCACTTTCCAATATTAACCAGAATTTCGCTATTTTCCAAAACGATAATTCTTGGTCATCCCGCATTCCCAGCACTATAACATGCGTGCATTAACTTGCTGGGTATTCATCTTCAGGATGATCCTCTCCAGGAGGCTTGTTACCTTTCATGGTAATTTCTCTTTAGGAGAATTTCAGAAGTAATGAGCCATTGTTTGATAAGTGTCATTGAATCTAAGACCCGCAGGCGTCCCCGCAGACTTTAGATCAAGACTCAACAAGTCAATTTTCGCAAATGTGGATATACTATTCAACTTGGGGTATTCCACTCTTAGCGACTCATTTACTACAGGTAAATGATTTCCAACTCCTTTAAATATCTGGCAGTCTCCTCGCTTCTAGCGTACAGGAGCACTCCTCGCTACTAGCGTACAGAAGCATTAATTAGTGCGTGAATCTTTCAATCATGATCTCGTAGGCATTTAACACGAAATATGGGCTGGGCATTTCTCTCCCCTAATGCCGAGATCCAATTTTTACTACAGCATACTTACATAATCCCCTTTTTATGAGCACAAGATTAATGAGACAACAGATCCAAATTCCTCAACTACAGGTGGGAGCTCACAAGAGTATGCTTGGTGGTGACTATATTTGAGAAATATCTTGATTCCACGCGTTATCATTGGGGTTAACAATATATGCAGTGAGCTTAGATTTATATTTTATTTGCCACGCGCTTACTCTGGGCTCTCATCTGCCTGCGCTAGGTGGCAAGCCCGTGCTACATTGCCACACGCCCTATTGGGACGGCGCACCCGTGCGGGACCACTGATCAACCCAACAAATTGTGGGTTATAAAGTCTAGCTTATTTACTATTGCCCAATTACTCATGCCATATATATAATTAAACTTTATGTTTAATATAAATGCAACAATATCAATAATTTGCATGGAAACTTTACTGTTCTGCAGAATTTACTGTTCTACAGGAACACAATAAATACTATATGTACGCCAAATAATAGTCAACTTCAAGTGACAATAACATTACGGAGGTGTGATTATATTCCAAAAACGTATGGCTTCAGGCATGTTGTAGCAACTTCAGGCGCTAGCAACAATATTTGGGATTATTCTGCTTCAGGCAAACCAATGTGGCTTCCAGTCATAATATAATTGCAAAACTAGTATGACTACTGGTCATAATCTACATGCTCACATCGGATCGCTCACGTCCGTCGGAGCCAAATATGTCCCAAATTTAACACAATTTACGATCACCAACCTATCCGTTCGCACTTCTGGTGCGTAATCTAATCTGCACTTCTGGTGCATAATCTTGTCTTTACATACATAAGGCCCAATTCTCTCCCCCTTTTCACGTCAACCAAAAACATACGAGTGATAGCATGTGCAACAGGCATGTGCTTAAACCACCTTATAACAATACTGCAACAGGAGTATCAATTTTGTTGTCGTGAAACCAACATATATTTTGTAACTTCAGGTTACACTTTAGACACCTTAAACAACCGGTTGGTAACACCACACCGAACGAGAATGTAGACTGTTGGTCTAGGCTAAGTTAATTCTTTGGGGATAGACATATAGGCAGAAAATTTTCTCTAGTGCAAATAATGAAAAAGATTTGTCTCCGGGACATATGCCAACTATTCATGTCTACAGGACATATTTTCACAATTCATGTCTTTAGGACCTCTATGCACTTGAGACAGTGCTGAGTAGAAACACTCTTCACCAAGGCAAGTCTAACTATATATCTAGTTTTGGCATACATTAATCTAATTTATTTCACGCAAGATTGCTTACGACAGGTAAGGCATATGCTTCAGGCATCATATGTTCTATTTAGCATTTACTCAGATAATTAGCTCTACCACAGGAGAGAAGCTAGAAATAGAACAACTCAGACCATTATTATGGCATAAGGGAAATAAGCATCTAATGCGAGACAATCAAACAAAAGATGTAAACTACTCAACATGAACAAATCCAAACTCTACAGGAGTCATTTAATTTTCCCATGAATTTCCAAGCAATGTTCGTAATTTCTAATAATTTAGGGACTGCAGGTCAATAAATTATACTCCAAACATACAGTGCCAGGAAAAATAAGCTATAAAGAACACAATGGTGCCCACAAAGTTTCTAGCATTTTCATGAATTTCTGCTAATTATTTCTGGTCTACTGGCCATATTATAATTATAACAGTGCAGAAAACAATAACAACTCTTTGCTAGAAAATAAAGCCATTAATTTGCAGCTTCCAAAGGTGGACTAGGTCTAAGATTTGCATAATATGAAAGCTCAAATACTAGAATCCAAATCTGAAAGAGAGGATTTGGTGGTTACCTGGAATTGTAAAGACTATAAGGGGAATACGATACGAGAACCATTCGTGCAAATATTATGTCCTTCGGGGACAAAAACAAAGTTTCCAGGCATCATTTCAGGATGGATCACAGGACGGCAGAGCCGAACCCGGCAGTGGCGTGACCGCGTCTACGGGACGACGGCACCAAGGCAGGTATCACGACGCGGGGTAACGGCGGAGCCGTGCGGCACATGGCCGGCAGTGGCGTAGCCGCGCGACGGGCGCGACTATCATGGCGACGCAGGGCGTGGAGGATAACGGCAACCGAGCCTTCGGGGCGTGACCGTGGTCCGGGCCACAATGACAGCGGGAGTGACGCACTACGGGTACAACTGCGACTGCAGGCGCGGCAAGATAACGTTGCGAAGCAGGACAACATCGCGCGGAGCGGTGCAGAGGGCACGATCGCCGACGGGGCGGTGGCCCGCAGCGTGGCGGCGCACGGGGGGCGTGGCGCAGGGAATTTTTGCACAAAACAGTTTTTAATGCAAGGTTCTTTAGTTCGGGCGGCACAGCGTGGTGGCCGGCACGGAGACGGGGCGACGCCTTCGAGGCGCGGTGCGTGCAACGGGGCCGAGGCGTGGGGCCAGCGCAGTGCCGTCGGGGCACAGCCGCGTATGGCGCGAGACGTGACCGGTGCACAGTGACGCGGGTAAAATTCACCAATTTGCAATATTAAATAAGACAACAGGTCTAAACAGAAAATTGCATAAAGGCGAATAAATAATCCACAATTAATTTGCATAATTAAAGGACTACAGGCTTTAATTACAGATTTATGCAAAAACAGTGAATTAAAATTTAATTAATCAGGGTACTAAGAATTACTGAAAATAAATCTACAGGATTTAATTCTCAGGAAATTAAAATTCTGAAAACTGCGTAATTCCTTTAAAGTGGACCAACAGGGCCCAAATTGCCCCTTTTATTTTTCTTATTTTATTTCCTTTAAATATTTCAGCCCATATATGGGCCGGCCCAACCAGCCATCATGCCCCAATGTGGTGGCTAGGGTTTCCCCTAGTCACCCATGCAGGTGGCGGCGGCAGCCACAACGGCGGCGCCGGCCGGCGAGGCGAGGCCGGCAAGCACGGCTGGCGTAAGGCGGCGCGGCGCGGCGGGGGCAGAGCGCGGCCGACGGGTGCGACGGGTGTGGCAGGGCCAGCGGTCATGGCCGGCGCGGCAGGCGCGGCGGGCGCGACCGACGCGGCCTGAGCGGCGGGCGCTACGGGGCGGCGCGCGTGGCGGCCCGACGACGCGGTGGTACGGCCGATGCGCCCGGCGCGGGGCACGGGCGGCGCTGTGCCAAGGCGGCGGGCGCGGCCAGCGGCGTGGCAAGCGCGGCCGGCGCGGGGCACAGCCGGCACGGTCGAGGCAGCGGCGTGGCGGCACGGGGCTCGGCGCGGCGCTGCGGGCGCGGCACGCACGGCGCGGTAGATGCCGAGGCCGAGGCAGCAGGGCCGAGGTCGGCGCGGCACGGGCGACACGGCGAGGCCGACGGGCGCGGCCAAGGCCGATGGCAGGGCCGAAGCCGACGGCGCGCGGGCGGCGATGGTTCAGGCGCGAGCGCGGTGGCACGGCTGTGCAAGGCGGCGTGGCAGGGCGCGGCAGTGCAGCGGAGCATGGCTGCGGCTCTCCGGCGACAGCGCGGGTGCTGCGCAGCGCCTGCTGGGCGCGGTGGTGCACGGCAGCGCACACGGGGTGCGGTGGTGTGAGCACGGTGACGCCGGGTTTGGCTACAGGCCTTGTATCAATCTACTAGCAACTAAGAAAAACTAATAGATTGAAATCACCAACACCAATCTACTAGATCGACGAACGAAAGCAGTAGATTGGAAATAATAGATCTGTTACGGGTAGCGACATACCAATGATCACAAACCTGAGAGCGAATCGTGCTGATAACGTGTTGTAAATCGGTCATTGCATACACACAAACACAAACACAATAGACAGGAGGCACAGATCTAGAAAGACAAAAGCCAGGCACAATACTCTTTTATTGATTCATCTCTCTTGTGTACAAGGGGTACAAGGGGTTTCATATATATAGTCTAGCCTATATTTGGTTTTGCCCATAATACCCTTAGGGTTTGGGATGGGCTTCCGGCCCATAAATCCCTAGGGTTATAACAACTCCCACCCCTTGGGAGACACCAACGCCACGTCATCATGAGCCGACAGTTACGCTAACCAGTTGGGCCTATGGGCTCCAACTCGGTATTATATTCTGGGCCCGGCATGGCCATAACACGAGGTCGTGCAGAAATTTTTATTTCTTTTAGAAAATATATGCCAGAGCGTTTTTTAAAAAAATATATGCGCCCATTATCCGAGCAAGAGGCGATCACCTGAGCCAAGGGCCACTGGCCCACCGAGCAGCTGGCTAGCCATTGCCAATCGTATATAAGAGCTAACCCACCCGGATGCAGATCCTCTGCAGTTACTGCACCCTGCAGTTGAGTCACTGACATGTGGGCCTGGACCCACATGTCAGTGACCACAGTAGAGTGTAGTAACTGCAGAGGATCCGGATCCAGCTCGGCCACACCCCTCCAACCCAACAGTGCAGTCTTGTTCCGCTGCGCAGCAGAGAGGTGGAAAAAAAAAGAAAAAAAAGAGGTAAAAAGTGGTAAAAAAAGTTCAAAAGGAGAGAAGGAAAAAGGGAAAGGCTACAGGCCGGGAGTCCGGATGCAGGGGTGGGGCCCACGGGTTTTTTTTCTTTTGGCGACCATAAATTTTGACTGGGTCCTCCAATCCAAAAACCGTTTGCACCAACGTGTTCCTCGTATTTTTACGAACAAAACAAGATATATTTACCATATAACTCTTCAAACTTATCTAGTGAAACTTAAAGTTCACCTTCTGAAACTTGGGTTTCGCCTAGCAAAACTTGGGTTTCATACTCGTAAAACTTTGCCGAACTGTCAAGTTTCATCAGGTTTCATCTAAGTTTTTTCAAGTTTCATCAAGTCAATTCAAGTTTCATCAAGTTTCAACAGGTTTCACCCAAGTTTCATTAGGTTACATCTAAGTTTCATCACGTTTCATTAGCACACGGCTAAGTTTCATCAGCACACGACCAAGTTTCGGTAGTATAGATGTAAGTTTCCTAAGTACCTTCTCCTAGTTCACATCAAAAAAATTAAAAAAGTGAAAAATTCAAAAATTATTTAAAATGGGTTTCTCTCGATTTTAGAAGAATTATGAAATTTATTTCACGCATTTTGAACACTGTTTGAATTTTGTACAAAAATCAGAAGTTTAATCTGGATTTTAATCAACCGATGACTAGCTAGCTCTTGCTGCCTGGAACGTGCGCTCGCGGGGCGTGGGCGCATGCAACTCGTCGGATAGGCGCGGTGGTGGAGATCGAACGGCGCTGGCACGTCCGGACCGAGCGCCAGGCGTCGCCAAGGAAAAAAGGTGGAGGAGAATTCTTTTTAGCTCGTGCCACTTCGAATTCTGGTTAATTAAATTTCTCTATGATACTGTAGTTTATGTAATTGGTTAAATAGATATAATTCGTGGTTAGTGTATAATTTGTAGAATTGAGTTAGATATAATATATGTAGCTTAAATTTTTTATTGAAAACATGGTAGGATAGCCACATTGGAGGATAGTTGCTCAAAATAATATTTTTATCGACGGTATGAATTAGCAAAATCACATTAGATTTAAGTTATGAAAAATAGATAATTAATATACTTGCATATATTAGTTACGAAAAATTATTTAAAAAGGGAGGATATGTTGATCCAAAAAACGGTAGGGTAGCCTCGTGGGAGGAAAATTGATCGAAACAATTTTTTGTTAGTGGTATAAAGTTAGGAAAATATTGACAGAACATTTAGGTCAGGAAAAAATAGATAATCAATATACTTAGTATATACTGATTAAAAAAAATATTACTAAAATGAGAGCAGGATATGCTCACCGAAAACATTGTACGGCTACGGTAGCCATAGCAAAGGATATATATACTTTATGGACATTACTAGCGATATCACTATGTGTTTCGTAAGGCATAAACACATTTTATCTTTTATCTTTTTAATTTTTTAATTTAATTTTTTATTTTAAATTATTTCTTATTTCATTTTGTAGAAATCAACATTTCTAATGCTCAAATTCATTTATACACCCTCACCTTTAATGTTTTGTTGCATTTTGGATTTTTTTTGGGTATTTTTCTTGGTTCTTTGAGTTTTTTTAAGTAAAAGAAACACACCGGCTCAACAAAAATTAACTTAATACTGGGCTGGCCACGTATGGACGGCGGGCACTAGCCAAGCTGCCAAAAACGATCACCTTGTCGTCTATCAGGCGTAGAATTTCATTTTAACGTTAATTGAGTATGGATGGCCGGTTTTTTTTTACGAGATGATCGGACGGCGGGAACGAAAGATCAACGTGGATGGCGCGAGCATGGAGGAGCACCGCGTAGGCACGAGAGGGCGGCGACGTGGACACACAAGCATCTGGCCTGTTAGGGCCTTGTACAATAGGACTAGTGATGGCTACGCGTCCGTGGCGCGTCACATGTGGCATGTGGCATGTGGCGTGTGGCATTAGTTTTGTAAGCCAAAAGTGCAATATGGTTTCTTTGGTTTCTTTGTTTTTTTTGACTTTTCTATTATTTCTTAATTCATTTTATACAAGTTCATATTTAATTTTTTAAAAACTTTTAATTTATATGATTTTTGTGTGACCCACCAAAAATAAAACTGAAAAACGGAAAGTCCATAGGAAATATGCCTATTATTACAAAGAGCAAACTATTTTTAAATTTGAATTCCAAAAAATTTTGACCAACATCAAACTTTTTTTAATGGATGCTCTTTGTATAGCCACGGTTTAATTTCCATATACTTTAAATTTTATGTTTTTTGTGACCTAACAAAAATACTTTAGTTCAAAGATTGCATTATGAAAACCTTTAATCTTTGAAATCTTTTAGTTTTGCATGTTCTTTGTTCAGATATGGTTCGAAAACTTTTTTTAATATGTTTTTTCGACCTATAATAAATAAAGTTGAAAAGTGCAAGATTGAGAAAAATATGCTCTTCATGAGAAAGAGCAAACTATTTGTAAACTTGGACTTCAAAAAATCTTAATAACATCAAATTTTTATTGATGTTCTTTGTGCAAGCATGGTTTATTGGAAACATTCAATCTCTTGTAAAATTTTTGCGACCTGCCAATATAATCCTTAGTTCGAATCTTGCATTGTGAAAACATTTAATCTTTGAAAAAAAATTAATTTTGGATATTTTTTTGAAGGCATGTTTCTGAAACTTTCACATTTATGATTTTTTTGTGACATACCATAATTAAGTAAAATTGAAAAGTGGGAAATTGAAAAGAAATATTCCCTTAATAAGAAAGAGCGGACTATTTGTAAATTTGGACTTCAGATTTTTTTTGAATAGTGTCAAACTTTTTACAGATGTTCTTTGTGCATGCATGGTTTAATTTTTGTTAGCTTTTAATCTTTTGTGATTTTTTGTGACCTGGCAAAAATAAAATCATAAGTTCGAATCTTGCATTACGAAAACTTTTATATTTTTTAAAAAAATGGTTGTCCTTTCATAGACATGGTTTTGAAATTTTCAAATTTATGAATTTTTGTTATGCTACCATATGACAAAAAAAACGCAGTCCGAATCTTGCATTATGAAATCTTTTAATTTTTGAAAATTTTTAATTTTGGATGTCCTTTTGCAGACATGGTTATGGAATTTTAAAAATTTTGATTTTTTGTGATGTAACATAAGTAAAATTGAAAAGTAGGAAACCAAGAAACAATATGTCCTTAATAAGAAAGAACAAACTATTTGTAAATTTGGATTTGAAATATTTTAAATAACATCAATTTTTTTATGGAGGTTCTTTGTGCAGCCATGATTTAATTTTCAAAAACTTTCAGTTTTTTTGAAATTTTTGCGAGCTACAAAAAAATAAGGGCAGCGCCAGGCGTCGGATGGATGGACACCGCGCCGATCCAACGCTTGCATGCGCCCACGCCCGCGCGCCCACGTTCCAGGCAGCGCTAGAGCTAGCTAGTCGTCTTTTAATTAAACTTCCGATTAAACTTCTGATTTTTGTACAAAATTCAAACAGTGTTCAAAATGCTTGGAATAAATTTTATAATTATTCTAAAATCAAGAGCAACCCATTTTAAATACTTTTTGAATTTTTTGATTTTTTCACTTTATCAATTTTTTGATGTGAACTAGGAGAAGGCACTTATGAAACTTACATCTATACTAGCGAAACTTGGTTGTGTGCTGATGAAACTTGGCCGTGTTCCGATGAAACCTGATAAACTTGGATGAAACTTCGATGTAACCTGATGAAACTTGGATGAAACCTATTGAAACTTCAATTGACCTGATGAAACTTGAAGAAACTTGTATGTGACCTGTTGAAACTTGATGAAACTTGCATTAAACCTGATGAAACTTGACAGTTCGGCAAGTTTAACGAATATGAAAGTCAAGTTTTAGTAGACGAAACCCAAGTTTTAATAGGCAAAACCCAAGTTTCACCAGATAAGTTTGAGGAGTTATATGGCAACATATATCTTGTTTTGTTTGAAAAAATACGAGGAAGTTGGCGCAAACGGTTTGTTGATTGGAGCACCCAGTCAAAAAATATGGTCGCCGAAAGAAAAAAAAGCCGGTGGGCCCCGCCCTGCATGCACTGTGCCACGGTCTCCCCGTTACGTGCGCGCCGAGTGCGGGAGTCCGGAGGCGCCGGGCTCCCGCACTGTAGCCTTTCCGAAAAAATAAATAGGAGAGGAAAAAGAACTATTTGTGGACAGCGTGTTTAGGTGCTTGGAGCTCTGGTCACCAGGGAATTCCATTCGATAAAAGCTGGGGCATAGGCCGGACTCGAACACTAGCATGCGGGCTGAAACCTAGCTCAACTAGGCAACAGGGCAAGCCACCCGTGTTGTTGTGCAATGGCCGAAACATTTTATTTGAAATATTCATTTAGTATGGACGACCAGATTTGATCCGGCAACAAGATTGAACGACCGCTGTTTTTCAGGTGACGTGGTCTACGCAAATGACTGGGCGCGCCCCGACATGCGCAGCGCGGCTGGGTGATGCTGCGTCAGTGGCTGGCAGCGACGACGACGAAGACGAAGACGGCGGCGGCGAGCAGAGTGGCTGAGTGAGTGAGCTCCACTAGTGTCACTTGCAGTTCCAGTTGCAGAGCTGCAGAGACGAGCAGGGAGCAGCTCCACCTCCACTCCCGCGCGCCGCCCTGTGGCCAGTGGCCAGTGCCCCAGTGGTCAGTGGCCACTCCTTCCGCACGCCGGTAAAAGATTCGCCTACTCTTATATCACTGCTCGCGAGATCGTTCGGCACATTATTGTTTTGTGGTTTTGCTCTCGTACCACCGAAAAAGTTTGCACTTCACCGAAGTATCTCAATGATACGTGAGACCAGACTCCACCTATCAATAAAACTAGAAAAGTCCCCGCGCGTTGCACGGGCGTAACGAAGACAATCCTGAATTCCTGATAAGCAGTCTTGTTGGACCTCAGGTTTGCTGAATTTTTTTTATAATAAACGGCAAGTTGGCTTGTGATTTGTTCATTCTTTTCGGTGGATCAGCGGACTGCATCATCTATCAGATTGTAGCTGCTTTCTGATGCTGCATATATATGAGAATGAGTACAGTGCGACGGAAAAAAAAAACAGCAGGGAAGGAGTTGCATGACAATATCAATTGTTTACAGCTGTACCTGAAGGCTGCTAAAAAGAACTCTTGGCGTGAGTGTCTCTTCTGAAGACCATTGGCAGGGAACGGTTATGGAAAAGGAGAAGAGAATTTTGCAATAAGAATCTAATTTTTTATGTAATTTTTTTATGCCCGTCAGCATTGAACTATTTTTTTCAATTTTTTGCCATATTTTGAACCGTGTTTGGAAAAAGAAGAAAAAGAAAGTCATGGAAAAGATGAAAATACTTTTAAATAATAATCTATTTTTTTAAGTTTTGGGATTTCTTGACATGAAACTTTTTTTCCAATTTTTTTCGGATTTTTAATCGGAATAGAAAGGAAAACAGAGAAAGAATAAAGTTCGCTGAGAGAGAGAAGAGTAGAGAGAGAGTGTGTCAGAGAGAGGGCGTGTGAGGGAGTGGCAGGGAGCTGCGCAGAGAGTGTGTCAGAGAGAGGGGTAGAGAGAGAGCGTGTCAGGGAGCTGCGCCTGTCCTGGCGCGCCCATGGAAGCGCGCGCGCGAGAAAACGCGGGCAGGCGCGCGCGGGAGAAAAGGCGGCAAAGCGAGCGGGCTGCGGGCAGGCGACGCAAGCGAGACACGCGGCGAGGAGGCAAGCGAGGCAAGGCGAGCGAGCGCTGAGCGCTGCGCGGTGAGGCGAGCGACGCGAAGCGCTGCGCGAGGAAGCAGTACACGCGTCAAATGGATAGGCTAGGTATACGCTCATATTAGTATAGATAGATTGGTTGATGCGTTCGTATTGGTCGTATTTCATAGATAAATTATATTTTGAATTTGTCGACGGTTGGGATATCGGTCCCAAGTCAACCAAAGTTCTTGAGAAGGGGAGATATAAGACACCGATGAGCAGGGCAGACAGCAATCAACGATCAGCGGATAGACACAAGATTTTTATACTGGTTCAGGCCTTTCCGGGGAGATAATAACCCTACGTCCAGTGCTTCTTTGTATGAAAAAGGATTAGAAGAAAGAACTCGGCGAGACGAACATGTCTCGGTGAAATTCTGGGTGTACAAGAAGTACGGACCGGCACCACGGACTGCGACGACGACGATGACGAAGAGGAAGGAACAGAGGACACCGCTGGGGCGGGCTCATGCGGCAGGGACGTCGAGCACGGCGTCAGCAGCAGCGCGGGGCGGACGGATCGGCGATTTCCGTGGAGGAAGGACGGATCGGGGGCGGCGCGGATCCAAGGGCGATGGCGTCGGGGGCGGCGCAGACCGTCTCGATCCGCCCGTGGCTCATTGGTGGCGGCGGATCGAGGGCGGACTACGTCGGGGCGGTGGATAGATCCACGGGGCGGCGCATGGAGAAGATGGGGGCCGTCGCGCTGAGCGAGGATGAAGTATTGGCGGCGGAGAAGACGATGGCGAGCACGGCCACCGCCGTCGCGTCGGAGGTCGGAGCAGGGGCGGGTGCCGGGGTCTCGGCGGCGGACCAAACGGTGTCGAGCGCGACCACCGCCACCGCGCCGGAGGTCGAAGCAAAGGCGGGTGCCGGGGACTCGGCGACGGAGGAAGACGGTGGCGAGCACGGCCACCGCCACTGCGCCGGAGGTCGGAGACTCCAGAGCCGGTGCGGGTTGCCGGGGTCTCGGCGACGGAGGAGACGGTGACGAGCGCGGCCACCGCCACTGTGCTGGAGGTCGGAGCAGGGGCCGGCGGGGTCTCGACGGCGGAGGAGACGGTGGCGAGCGGGTGATGAGTATGCTGGGAATGGGAAGAATGGGGCAACGATTTTATTGACATGTTGACGAAGAGAGTCATTCAGTCAAAAGGAGTAATTAACGGATACGTTAATCACTTTCAATGCAGATATTTAAATTAGCTAAACGGGTATAGCACCACAAAATCCGTTAAGAAATTGAAGTATTTTAAATCTGATCAGGATTAGGTAGATTAGGGCCTCGATATATATATATAGGGAGGCCCTAATCTACACCCAGGTGTAGATTAGGCTAATCTACAACCAGGCCGCGCTGGTCCATATTGGGATGGGGTGATCCCTGTCAGTTCGACAGTAATTGATAGTAATTGAAACGAACTGGCTTTGGCACTCGACAGTAATTAGGTCTGCATGTGATCCCTACAATTGTGGGAGCATTAAAAAGATATTTTCTATTCGTTTTTCCGATATATTTTCATATTCATTGATCCGATTGACGAATGCTTTTCATCATAGTATTACTGGTATTTTTGTGAACAAAACAAGATCCCAATTGCCACGGGAATTTGAAAATATTTTGAAAAAATCAAATTGAACCCCCTCACGATCTGATAGTAATTCATAGTAATCGAGATGAATACATTTTGCCAACGATAGTAATCCATTTTTGTCGGTTTGAACCCAATTACTTTTTGTTACTGAGAATTTTTCGACCTAAATTAGGGTTTTAAATAGATTACTCCTTATTACTCCATGTTATTTACAGCAATTACAGGTTGATCTAATGACCAACAAAAACTTAAAAATACATCAAAAAGATAAAAATACATCCACAAACTGATTACTACGCATTACTCTCCCTATTTCTATCGATTATTTCTGATTACGGCTGCTGACATCGTATGTACACGTCGGATCTGGCCGGAGCATGATGGATCTAGCCACGGTTGAAGATCGGGGACGTCGGGGCATTCAGCGGCGGAGTTGCGGCAGGCATCGTCGTTGCGGTCGACGGCGGACGAAGCAAGCGACGTCGGTGCTGACGACGAACATGGCAGACGGCGGCGGATCTGGACGGCGAGGCTGGGGCGGTGGTGGATCTGGGCAGTGAGGCCAGGGACGGCCGAGCCTGCGGCGGTCGGGGACGAGGACGGCGGCGACGGGGACATCAGAGCTGACGGCAGCCATGGTCGGCGGCGCGCCACTCAGATATGGTGGCACCGAAGACAAGCGGGGCGGGGAGGCGCCAGGGACGGAGCAGCCGGCGTAGAGAGAGATCCTAATCTACCCCCAAGGGTAGATTAAGCCTAATCTACACCTAGCCACCCCACGAGCCAGGTTCCAGCGAGTCAAGCAGTCAACATGGTGGAAAATTTGAAAAAAAAATCAAAAAAACCGGATCCACCCATTAACTACCCCCACTTTCCCCTCTCCCCATCTCTCTCCTATTTTCTCTCTCCTCTCCCCGTTCTCCCGATCCAATCCGCCAGCCGCCTCCCGACGCCTTCCTCTTCCCGTCGCGGCCGCCGCCGCCGGCCGCCAACCGTCGCGGCCGCCCGCCGCCTCTCCGCCTCGCCGACGCGGCCGTCCGCCGCCTCCCGACGCCGCCGCCCCCGACGCCGTCCCCAGCGTCCTCGCCGCCCTGCGCACGGCGCCGCCTCCCCGACCCCGCCCTCGTCGCCGCCTCCCAGATACTGCGCCCGGCGTGGTCTCGCCTCTCCTGCTCCCGGCGGCGCCTCGCCATCCCCGTGACCGGCGCCGCCTCCCCGAGCACGCACCGTCGCCGTCTACATCCTCGCCCCGCCACCTACTGAGGAGGGTCGGCGAGCCTTCCCCGCCTCCGTCCCCGCCGCGCCGCCGTCGGGGGAGGGCCGGCGAGCACTCCCAGCCTCCGTCCCCGCCGCGCCGCCGCAGGGGGAGGGCCGGCGAGCCCTCCCCGTCTCCATCCCCACCGCGCCGCCTACTGATTAGGGCCGGCGAGCCCTCCCCGCCTCCGTCCCCGCCGCGCCGCCGCCGGGGGAGGGCCGGCGAGCCCTCCCTGCCTCCCCAACCCCGCACCGACGCCGTCCACCGCTGGTCGCCGCCCTCCCATCTCGTCGTCGTCTGCCGCCGACCTCTTCTCCGCTGCTGCAGCCGGTTTACTCATGGATTGCTTAGGGGTTTACTTATCAAATTCACCGGATTACTTAGAAAACCCGCTGTGAAAATGTAATAGTTCTGTATATTTACTTTGCATTACGTCAAAGTAATGCATAGTAATAAGTTTTTTGACTGTTTTTTAGTTTTTTATGTATGCATAATCGAAAGTAATAAGAAGTAACTGGTCTAAAATTCTGATTACTTTCTTATTTTGGCTTGAGAAATGTAAGTAATGAAAAGTAATCTGTTTGAAAAGAAGCAACTCAAAATTGAAATAAACCGACATGCAACCCACGATTTTAGGGCCGTTAATGCCCTCCCACGATTCTAGGATCTTGCCTCCTAGCGAATTACTTTCCGTGCAGAAACATGTTCACTTCGGTTACTTCCAATTACTTTCAAAATGCAACCATTTATTTCCGAGTTTGGCTGGCTCGCGCGGTTCACTAGGAAGGCTCGGGTGTAGATTAGCTTAATCTACACCCAGGGGTATATTAGGGCCTCCGTGTGTGTGTGTGTCTGTGTGTGTGTGTGTGTCTCTCTCTCTCTCTCTCTCTATATATATATATATAATCTACCCCTGGGGGTAGATTAAGCTAATCTACACCCGAGCCTTCCCAGCGAACCGCGCGAGCCAGCCAAACCCGGAAGTAAACGGTCGCATTTTTGAAAGTAACCGGAAGTAACCGAATTGAACATGTTTCAGCATGGAAAGTAATTCGCCAGGAGGCAAGATCCTAGAATCGTGGGGGCATTAACTGCCCTAAAATCATGGGTTGCATGCGGTTTATTTGAATTTTGAGTTGCTTCTATTTCAAACGGATTACTTTTCATTAATTATATTTCTCAAGCCAAAATAAGAAAGTAATCCGAATTTTCGACCAGTTACTTCTCATTACTTTCGGTTATGCATATACATACAAAAGTGAAAAAGCAGTCAAAACCTAATTACTATGCATTACTTAGTCGTAATGCAAAGTAAATATACATTTCCACAGCGGGTATTCTAAGTAATCTGGTGGATTTGCTAGGTAATCCCCTAAACAATCCCTAAGTAATCCCCTAACCAATCTCTAACTAATCACAGCCGGATGTGGAGGATGCCGAGGACGGTGCCGGCCGTGGGCGGCGCGGACGGGACGTGGCGGCGCCGATCTGGAGGAGGACGGATCAGGGCGGCGTCTGCGGAGTCGAGGAGGCGGGGACCGGGCCGGGCGCGGGGTTGGCGCGGACAGCGCTGATGCGTGCTCGGCGAGGCGACGCCGGGCGCGGGGAGGGCGAGACGGCGCCGGGCGCCAGGCGCGGGGCCGGCGAGGCCGCGCCGGGCGCTGGGTCGACGCGCGGTGCGTGCTCGGGGAGGCGGTGCCGGATCGGCGCTGGGTCGGCGCTGGGCGCGAAGAAGGCCGGGGCGGCGTTGTGCGATGGAGGTCGAGGGCGGCGCCGCCCAGGAAGGGACGAGGCGGCGCCGATCTGGAGGAGGACGCGGCGGCGCCGGCGTTGAGGAAGCCGAGGCGGCGCGGATCGAAATCGGGGCGGTACAGATCGGAGCGGTGGAGGCAGGGCGCAGCCGGCGCCGGGCAAGGAGGTCGTTGCCGCTTGTGGCCGACGCCGCAGAAGTCGTACTTCATCTCAAGTCGACGTCGCGCGCCGCCAGCCCGTTGTCGCACCGGGCACGGAGGTCCCGCCGTCTACCGCCAGGTCACCGTCGCGCTGGGTGGAGGTCGCGCCGGCCGCAGTCGTTGCCGCAGGACGATGCCTCGTCGGGAACGAGATGCTGGTCGTCAGAGCCGCTAGAGCAACGTGAGGAGAGGCGATAGAAACTGAAATGGTTGTGGCTTCGTTCGTGAGATCCTATTTTTGAGGAACCGCATTTAGTGCTCGTCTTCTAATAAACCACCCATTAATTACTTCCCTAATTAATCATGCGTGACTCAATCAACATGTTGCGTGAATGGTCCATGAACCTGGCTCGGCAACCGACCGTGGGTAGATTAGGTCTAATCTACATCTAGGGGTGTGTGTGTGTATGAGTTGGGCTACGTTGCTTCGCGAAGTACATATGCGTTGATGCTTCGCGTTCAGTTTACACAACCTATGACCGATCTGAACGATCCGAACCGGCCATTTTGATCTTCTAGTTGATATGAGCTCACAAACAAAATTTTAAAATTTTACATTTTTTTTAAAATTTTAAATATTTTAAACGATTTTTTAAATGCATGATCTAAGTTATTACGGAGCCTCCATAAAGGCTGGTTTTCAAAAAACTGTTTAAAATAGAGAGAGAGAGAGAGGAAGGCTAGCGTACTCTCGGGAGTACGGATCTCTTCATACTCTCGACGAGTTTTGAAATCCGAGACGCTTAACAACCGATCCGAACTGTTGACCTTATTCGTCTCATTGAAACGTAGCCAATGACCAAGTTTCATATTTTTTTTGAATGTGTTTACTATTTGTTTCCTATTTTTGAAAATCAGCTTTTTTGAATGCACCACGACTAATTGGAAGGTCGATTTTTAAAAATAGAAAACAAATAGTAAACAAATTCAAAAAAATATAAAACTTTGTTACTGGCTACATTTTAATGAGACGAACAAGATCAATAGTTTGGATTGGTTGTTAGCCATTTTGGATTTTGAAAACTTGTCGGGAGTACGGAGAGATCTGTACTCCCGAGAGTACGCTAGCCTTCCTCTCTCTCTCTCTCTATTTTAAACAGTTTTTTGAAAACCAGCCTTTATGGAGGCTCCGTAATAACTTAGATCATGCATTTAAAAAATCGTTTAAAATATTTAAAATTTTAAAAAAAATGTAAAATTTTAAAATTTTGTTTGTGAGCTCATATCAACTAGAAGATCAAAATGGCCGGTTCGGATCGTTCAGATCGGTCATAGGTTGTGTAAACTGAACGCGAAGCATCAACGCAT
>SPJY01020047.1:1177874-1179965 GCA_005191435.1 Raddia distichophylla | reverse complement strand
AGGGTTCGACATGCGGGGCGGCGAGTGGAGGGGCTTGGAGGAGGCGGTGGCAGAGAGAGGCCACGCGGGGCGGTGGGGGAGGGGCAGGGAGGAGGTGGCCGCAGGAATGGGCCGGCACGAGGCGGCGGGGGAGGGGGCAGGTAAGAGGCGGCGGAGGGGTGGAGCGGAAGGAGGCAACGATCGCGTGGAGCGGGAGGAGAGAAGGGGAACCGGGGTGGATGGGAGGAGGAAGATGAGATGGAGGAGAGAGAAGAGAGAGAATAATTATTTAAATTTATTTTTCTTACCGAATAGCCACATCGCCTGCCACGTGGTAAAAACCATGGTCAAAACCAGTGCGGGGTGTTATTTGCACTTTTTTTTCCTAGTTTTAGAAAGCGGAATATCTGGTTTCGTAGTTCAGGGAGGTATGTAGATGAAAGGTCATAGTTCAGGGTGTAATATAGACTTTTCCTTCCTAATTTGCTAACTGTGAATCCTTCTCTTTCCGAATCCACTCCATGATTGAGCCCTGAATTGGGACGGGCGCATGCGCCACCCATAAGTTGTGGAAGGCACAGACCTCGTTTGTTCGAATCTTCAGCTCCTCCTGCTGGTTCTGTCGCTGCAGCATCATTTCCTTCTGAGCTCCTCGAATGGTTCTCCGTTTGGTCGCTGCCTGCACCTGCAAGCTTTCCTTCGCAATACGAAGATATGCATTACCATGCTTGGATTTCCAAAAGTTCAGCATTCCGATGAAGGCAATCCATCGCCTTTGGTAGCATGATCTTGCCAAGCTCTTCCAAGGTAATTTTGCTATACAAGCAGCCCTGCTCCTCACCATTAATCACTTCAGTCACAGAGCTCTGAACAGAAGCATCTATCAGATGATCTTCGGAAGAACCATGTGGCATAAAGATGAGTACAACCTCCAGGTTTTGAAAATCTTTTGAAGAGCTTCTTTTTCTGTCTATGCCTGTCCTTTGATTGTCGTACCCAGACAGAGAGACATGGTGCTGCAGAAACACGTCAATTACAGGTTGTAGAGAAGCATCTGATAATTCTAACTTGTCTATGTTTTCACTACCAAAACTCTTGTGCTGACCCTTCTGCTTGCAACATAGTGGGTTTGGGCGAAACCAATGGGTACGAATGCTGTGAAGGTTTTCCAAATGCTCTGTACTGCCCGAGTAAACATATGGAACCCATGAGAAGTCTTGGGTGGGCAGTGCAGTGAGTTCTTTCCTAACAGTTTCAGCTGTAGACTTAAAATGAGGGGTAAACAGTTGCAAGCACTTAATTGCCATGCCAATGACGTCTGTACTCTCGGAAAGTTGTAGTATCAAAGTAAGAATAAAGTTGTCCTCCTTGGCACTGACATCTTTGTAAACAAAGATCATCTTGGCCTCTCTTCTCTCTACAGAGTTAAAGGGCCGTATTCAAAATAAATGGTGTTTGCTTCCCCGCACTGATTTATAGTCTAGTGCTTTCCCTGCAAGAAGGTGCCTGTCAAGAGGGTTGAAGAAGGTATAATGACGTGGTGTCCCTCCTAACTCCAGGTATCTCAAAAACTTAGTAGCACCATCAGCAAACCACTCAAATTAACCTTCGAACAGCATATCTACTCAACTCCTTCTATTGTTGTAATAGATGGACAATATCAATGATTTGCTAGCATGGACAATTTGTTTAGCGAAGGAGGAATTCTTTACCTCTTGCTGCATATCCTGGACATGCTGCCTGCATTTACGCAGTGTGTCGGCACACTCTTGAGCAGCACTCTTCAGCTTCTTCTGCCAATGCAACAATGATGCTTCGATGATATGCCACTTTTCAGATGTCTCAACTGCAGCTTCCAACTTGATATGTGCCATCTCAAGCCTCTCCAAGTGTTCCTCTTCACTTGATATGCCCTCATACTTGTTGAGAACACCCGATACGATCTTGTTAACTGCCTCCTGAACAACCGTAGAACCGACCAGCTCGGCCATATATTATAGAAAGATTATCAGCAAGCAATCAGTTGCTGTTATTGTAATATGTGAGCCGATAAACAAAATTTGGCCTGAAATTCCTAGGAAGGTAGTCTGGGATTACATGTAGATATGGAAG